>WNWK01019113.1:0-38496 GCA_009830355.1 Cherax destructor | reverse complement strand
TGATATTTAAAAAAGGGGGGGTTTAATATTTTACATTTTTGAAAAATTTTAAAAGATGGAATAATACCCCTGGGATGCCTAGGCATTTCAGCGTCTTATACTAGATCTTATTATGTGACACAATTTATACTGGTTTAAGGTTATTTGTTTGTTAATAGGTTTACTAAAGTATAAAAGGGCTGTTTGGAATTATTACCTGTCATTCCAAAAACCTTTACCCAACAAATGTTTTAAAAACACCTTCTCAAAAAAATAATGTTATAAAACACCCCCAAAAAAAGAAATAATCACTTAAATGAAAAAAACCTGATTAATCACTTAAATGAAAAAACCTGTTATGAAAAATACTTTAACTTTTTTTTTAATTAAAACCCCCAAAAAACGAAACTGAATGAATTAATTTTTTAATTTGGGGTGGTTCCCTCTAGTACTTTTTACGACAGGGGGTTGGGGGTACTAGTCCCCTAAATTCTTGGCCTAAATTTTAAGCTAAAACGTCTGGTGGCCTTTGAAAAATGGGTCTTTTGGGTCATTCCCGGTATAAAAATCCTGGTCCCCGCAAATGAAAAAAAACTGACGGTTTTTCGATTAAAAAAACGACTTTGATCATTTTTTTTGGTTTTTTATTGATGTATTCTCGTTTTTTTGGGTTCATTTGATGCAGGGAAGTTTTCGAAAAAATGTTTTTATTTATGGCAAGTCCCTTAAATTGAGCTCAAAGTAGCGAAAATGTTCGATTTTGACGATGTTCAAGAGTAAACAAATCACCCATGCCTCCAATACCATCAACTGGCGAGTCTTATATTCATGCACAAGTGCTCTGATATTATTTATACCATTTTTACAATGATGCAGTTGTATACATGACAGTAAATCTTCTATTTTTTGTGAGAATAAAATTCAAAATGAAAAGCAAAAGTAATGGAACAGGGGCCTGGAGACGTGACTAATGAACAGAGAACATGTTATTTTAGTGCCAGGAATGTCTGCCTTGTTTACTCTGGCCCTATTTTGAAATTGGCATCGTTTGAAATTTGTGTGAAATTGGAAAATTGTCATTTTCTGACCACTATTTTGGGTAGATGAAATTGGTAAATAGGGGGTTTTCTTGTACTCAATCGATAGAAAAATCAGTTCTGCGAACTAGCTATACTTTTAGGAGACTGAAACATTGGAATTTGTCGAAAATAGGGCTCAAAGTGGGCAAAATCGCCGATGCGTAAGTGTCATGGCTACTGCTAACTTCGCGAAAGCATAATTCCGTTAGTTTTAGATCAAATTTCATAATTTTGGTGGCGTTATGATCGGAAAAAGATTCTCTATCATTTCATAAGAAAAAATTAATTTTTTTTTTTCCAAAAAATTTTCAACCCCAGGAACACTTTCCTGAGAAGGCCTGTCGACCCCCAAAGGGTTAAATTAGTTGCATTGCTACAATTAATAAATTATTATGTTCAACTTATATTCAAACTTTATAACTTTAGATACACATTTATACTTATTTTATAAATTATCAACCATAATTTTTTACCATGTACATAGTCTACTATTAAATAGTCCTAAGAATGCCCTCAATGCACAGCATATTAGGGGCTTTTGGCATGTACATCTCATTTATACCTATGTATCATGTCTACCTAACCATGTATCATTGTACCATGTCTAAATAAACTATTATTATTATTAATATTATTATTATTATTATTATTATTATAAAATTGAGGTAGTTCAAAAATTTAAGAATTTAACAATTAGTTTATATATTAATGGAAATGGTGACGGGTTGGCATGATACAGTTTCTATATTGGAGTGTCTTAGGCAAACTTATGACTAACTTAAGAATTATGAAGCAATAGTTGTATTAGAATTTTGGTTACAGTCATGTGCAAATTAAGGGGAATCACAGGTATCAATAAATGTATTTTGCTGTGGATATGTGCAAGATAAAGTAGTTTTCATGTGGTTAGCTACCGGTTGGGTGCGTAAGTGAGATAAGATGTTTTTTAATGGTGCTTTTGAAAATGGTGGTTGTGTCTGCAGTTCTAGAGTTTTCAGGCAGGGAGTTCCAGATTTTAGGTCCTTTTATGTACTACATTGAATTTTTGTATAGATTTAGTCGGACACGGGGAATGTTAAAGAGATGTTTGTGTCTGGTATTATGTCTATGGGTCCTGTCACAACTGTCAAGAAAGTGTTTTAGCTCAGGGTTAAAGTTGGAATTTATGGTTCTATAAATGTAGATTGCAGAGTAGTAAGTGTGGATGTTCTTCTGAACAGTGAGTAAGTTTAGTTCTTTAAAGAGTGGGGGGGGGGGTGTTGCCTAGCGTTGGATTGCGTGATAATTCTTACTGCGGCTTTTTATTGGGTTATTATTGGCTTTAGGTGGGTAATTGCTGTTGATCCCCAAGCACAAATGGCATATGTGAGGTAGGGATAGATGAGTGAATAGTATAGTGTGAGTAAGGCTGATTGTGGTACATAGTAACGTATCTTAGAGAGGATCCCCTCAGTTTTGGACACTTTCTTTGTTATGTGTTGGATATGAGTGCTGTATTTCAGGTTGCTGTCGAGGTGAAGGCCCAGGAATTTGCCCTCATTATGTTTAGCAATAGGAGTGTTGTTGATCTTAATGTTTAATTGTGCATCACCTGCTCTGTTACCAAACATAATATAGAAGGTCTTATCAGTGTTGAGTGTAAGTTTATTGGTTGTCATCCATGTAGATATTTTTAGTAATTTGTTGCTAACAATAGTGTTAACCATGGCAAGATTTGGGTGAGAGATGACATAAGTCGTGTTGTCACCAAAGAGTATTAGTTTCAGGTGTTGTGATACATTGGGAAGATCATTGATGTATAAGAGGAAGAGCAGGGTACCAAGGACACTTCCCTGTGGTACTCCAGTATCAAGTGGTTGTGTCGAGGAGGTTGTGTCTTTAATGGTGACATACTGATACCTATTAGTAAGGTAGGATTTGAAATATGCAAGTGCATGACCTCATATACCATAGTGGTCAAGTTTGTGGAGTAGGATGCTGTGATTTACATTGTTGAAAGCTTTCCTTATTTTCCAGTGCTGTGTAAAGCAGGTCTATCATTTTTATGATTGCATCGTTAGTGCTTTTATTTTTTCTGAAGCCAAATTGGCAGGGGTTGAGTATGCTTTGTGTCGTTATAAACGAGTATAATCTCTTGTGCACAAGTTTCTCGAAGATTTTGGATAGCAACTGTAAGTTTGATATTGGCCTGTAGTTGCTTACGTCTGTGGGGTCACCACCTTTGTGTATTGGTGTAACCCTAGCTGTTTTGAGTATAATAATGGTGGGACTTGAGACAGATTCCTTTATTTATTTTTAAGTGACTTGATTATCATGGTGACTTCAGTGGGCTCAGTAGGTGCAAGATAGAAGGAGGATGGGAAATTTCCATCTAGGTAATCACTTGCTCGGGCGTTGGTATCTGGGATTTTACTAGCAAGATTTGATTCTATGGTTGAGAAGAAGTCATTTATCTTGTTTACTGTATCAATAGGCTGTAGTGGTGTTTCGTTTAGTTTAGTTAGGACAATATCCCTATTTTTTTTAGTTTGTGGGTGCCCAGAATCTGTGAGTTTTCCAGGTCTTTTTTATATCTCCTCCTGTTTCAATGAATCTGCTGGAGTAGTACAATTGTTTGGCTTTTTATTAGTTTGGTGAGAACTGATGAATAGTGTTTAATAAAACCTTTATGTATGAAGCCCTGTCTATATTGCTTTTCATATTGATGTTTCTTGTTAATGGATTTTAGTAAGCTGTTAGTTAGCCATGGGAAACCTAGCCGTTTATTCATAATCTGTTTCATTTTTATAGGGCAATGTTTGTTGTATAGTCTAAGCAATTTATTAAGAAAATTGTCTGTCCATTCATCGATACCCTTGGCATTGGAGAATTCTATAGCCCAGTCAACCGTCTCTAGCTCTGCTGTGAAGTTATTTATTTAGGCCTCGTCATGGAGTCTAAATGAAACTTTGGTGTATTCTAGTGGTGGTTTACTAATGTTTGTTAAGAGGAAGGTGGGGTAGTGGTTTGTAGTGCTGTCTGTTATTATCCCTGATTTAAGGGGGGCTAGGATATTGGTCCATATATGGTCGATTATGGTTGCACTCGTCTCAGTAATCCTGGTTGGTTTAGTTATTGTTGGTATGAGAAGTGTGTTGTTCATATTGTTGATGAAATCAGTTACTGGCTGGTCATCTGGTAGGCTGCTGGCAAAGGTGTATGAAAATTCCATGCTTCCATTGATTCAGAGTTAGTTTAATATCTTTATTATGCACCCCATACTTATCCTGTGGGTGTTAGTCAAAAGATTACAGAGGTCCAGGGACTGGGCCTCAAAGTTTTGATAAGTGAACAAGTTGCAGTAGTAGTGAACTATTTACATGTTTATATATGGTCACATTCGTAATGAGTTATATATGCAGACATGAATTTGGTCACACACAAGCAAAAAAAGAAAAGTGGTAATGCATTATTTGTAGTGAGCAAAGTCAAGGTATTTTTCCAGAATGGTAAGTTCCCATCTGCCAACAGCATCCAAAATATTGCAAAAAAGTTCCTTTTGGAGAAATTGGTAATCTAAAGAACAGTAGAACAGGAGCACTGCCATAGGCCTACTGGGCATTGCTCAGCAGGTTCTTTAACTTAACCTATCTCACTCTTATATTTCTCCATCCTATTTTTAAAGCTACCCAAACTGTCAGCTTTAGTTATTCTATCTGGTAGATTGTTCCATTCATCCACAGCTCTTTTGCCAAATCAGTATTTTCCTGTATTCTTTTTCAATCTACATTTATCCAACGCCATTATTTTGAGTTCTTTCTTGGTTAGACATCCTCAGGACTCTACTTGCAGCTTCCTTATTTATGCCAGTCTTCCACCTGTATATTTCAGTCAAATCTCTCATTTTGTATCTCTCTTGAGTGTAGAGATTCATGATTCATTTTATTGTTGTATGAAAGTCTTCATATATACAGTAGATTAATTTTGTCTTCTATATGTTTCCCAATGCATATTCATAGCCATTCTGTAGTATGGAGATCAGAACTGTGCCACATAATCCTAATAAGGCCTTAGTAACTGATAATGTGTATAGCTTTGAACTCCTTGGGACTCTTGTTACTCATACAGTACTTCTTCATATAAATCCAAGCAATCTGTTAACGTTATTATAGATGATAAAGCACTGCTGTCTTGGCTTCACATTTCTGCTTACCATGACTTTTAAGTCTTTTTCACATTCTGTATTATCACAGTCTACATTATTTAATTTATAAGTACCAGAGTTATTTTTATTTCCAAGGATTAAGAATTTGTACTTTTCCACATTTAACTTCACCTACCTCTTTTCAGACCACAACATTGACTTGTAAAAGTCTTCCAACATTCATAGATATTCTCTTCCAGATCAGTTGTTCGGCCTATTTTTGTCATCAGCAAACTTCACTCAAGGTCATTAATGTAGACTATGAACAGGAAGGGGCCCAAAACTGTTCTATGTGAAGTGCCACTACTGGCTGGTCCCCATTCTAAATTGATCACATTTCTGTAACTTCTTTACAGCCTATTTATCAGCTATGCCTCAATCCATAAGTCTTTTGTGTGGACTCTGTCATAAACCTTACTGAAAAAAATAGAGGACTTTGTGAGAAATGGTATGGTGATACCGATAAGGTGTGGAAAAAGACATGTGAACAGTTCAGGACATTTATTAAAGGTAACGTTTCGCCAATGTAAATAATTCACTTTGACTTTTTTGGGTTATCCTAGGTTATCTACACATATGCTGCTATGTATGATAATCTATGTAGTAGCTATTTGTGTATATACTACTTACTGCCCCAAGTGGCTTCTTCAGTCCTAATACAGAGATAACTAAGAAAATGAATACGTATACTATATATAGTGGCAGTAGTCAGGTGAAATGTTGCGTGGGTAGCACTAGTAGTGGTAGTAATTGTGGAGACACTGGTTGGGTTGGAGAAGGGCCTGTATTATTTTTTTTATTAACACATCGGCCGTTTCTCACCAAGGCAGGGTGAGAAACTCCATCACTGTCTTGCCAGAGGCATGCCTACACTACAGTTATAAAACTGCAACATTAACACCCCTCCTTCAGAGTGCCGGCACTGTACTTCCCATCTCCAGGAATCAAGTCCGGCCTCCCGGTTTCCTTGAAACCCTTCATAAATGTTACCTTGCCTACACTCCAACAGCACATCAAGTCCTAAAAACCATTTGTCTCCATTTGCTCCTATCTAACATGCTCATGCACGCTTGCTGGAAGTCCAAGCCCCTCGCACATAAAACCTCTTTTACCCCCTCCCTCCAATCTTTTCTAGGCCGACCCCTACCCCGCCTTCCCTCCACTACAGATTTATACACTCTCGCAGTCATTCTATTTTGTTCCATCCTCTCTATATGTCCAAACCATCTCAACAACCCCTCCTCAGCTCTCTGGATAATAGTTTTGGTAATCCCACACCTCCTCCTAATCTCCAAACTACAGATTCTCTGCATTATATTCACACCACACATTGCCCTCAGACATGACATCTCCACTGCCTCCAGCCTTCTCCTTTTTGCAACATTCACAACCCATGTCTCACACCCATACAAGAGTGTTGTATAACTATACTCTCATACATTACCCTCTTTGCTTTCATGGATAAAGTTCTCTGTCTCCACATGCTCCTCAGTGCACCATTCAAATTTTTCCCCTCGTTATATCTATGATTCACCTCATCCTTCATATACCCATCTGCTGACACATCCACTCCCAAATATCTGAACACATTCACCTCCTCCATACTCTCTCCCTCCAATCTGATGTCCAATCTTCCGTTATCTATTTTTTTTGTTATCCTCATCACCTTACTCTTTCCTATATTCACTTTTAATTTCCTTCTTTTACATACCCTACCGAACTCATCCACCAACCTCTGTAACTTCTCTTCAGAATCCCCCAAAACCACAGTGTCATCAGCAAAGAGCAACTGTGACAACGCCCACTTTGTGTTAGATTCTTTATCTTTTAACCCCACACCTCTTGCCAACACCAGAGCATTCACTTCTCTTACAACTCCATCTATAAATACGTATATTGAACAACCATGGTAACATCACACATCCCTGTCTAAGGCCTACTTTTACTGGGAAATAATCTCTCTCTCACCTTCATACTCTAACCTGAGCCTCACTATCCTCGTAAAAACTTTTCACCGCTTTCAATAACCTACCTCCTATTCCATACATTTGCATCATCTGCCACATTGCCCCCCTATCCACCCTATCATATGCCTTTTCCAAATCCATAAATGCCACAAACACCTCCTTACCCTTATCTAAATATTGTTCACCTATGTATATGTTTCACTGCAAACACTTGGTCTACACACCCCCTACCCTTCCTAAAGCCTCCTTGTTCATCTGCTATCCTGCTCTCCGTCTTACTCCTAATTCTTTCAATAATAACTCTACCATACACTTTACCAGGAATACTCAACAGACTTATTCCCCTTTAATTTTTACACTCTTTTGTCCCCTTTGCCTTTATACAAAAGAACTATGCATGCTTTCTGCCAATCCCTAGGTACCTTACCCTCTTCCATACATTTATTAAATAAAAACACTAACCACTCTAAAACTATATCCCCACTGGCCTTTAACATTTCTATCTTTATCCCATCAATCCCAGCTGCTTTACCCCCTTTCATTCTACTCACTGCCTCACGAACTTCCCCTACACTCACAACTGGTTCTTCCTCACTCCTATAAGATGTTATTTCTCTTTGCCCTATACACGAAATCACAGCTTCCCTGTCTTCATCAACATTTAACAATTCCTCAAAATATTCCCTCCATCTTCCCGATACCTCTAACTCTCCATTTAATAACTCTCCTCTCCTATTTTTAACTGACAAATCCATTCTTTCCCTAGGCTTTCTCAACTTATTACTCTCACTCCAAAACTTTTTCTTATTTTCAACAAAATTTGTTGATAACATCTCACCCACCCTCTCATTTGCTCTCTTTTTACATTGCTTCACCACTTTTTTAACCTCTCTCTTTCTCTCCATATACTCCTCCCTCCTTACATCACTTCTACTTTGTAAAAACCTCTCATATGCTAACTTTTTCTCTCTTACTACTCTCTTTACATCATCATTCCACCAATCGCGCTTCTTCCTTTCCGCACCCACTTTCCTATAACCACAAACTTTTGCTGAACACTCTAACACTATATTCTTAAACTTACCCCATACCTCTTCTACCACACTGCCTATATTCTCATTAGCCCATCTGTCCTCCAACAGTTGTTTATATCTTACCCTAACTGCCTCCTTTAGTTTATAAATCTTCACTTCTCTCTTACTTTCTGTTTCCATTCTCCTTGTATCCCATCTACCTTTTACTCTCACTGTAGCTACAACTTAAAAGTGAAATGATATATCTGTGGCCCCTCTATAAACATGTACATCCTGAAGTCTACCCAACAGTCTTTTATCTACCAATACTATGTAGTCCAACCAACTACTGTCATTTCGCCCTACATCATATCTTGTATACTTATTTATCCTCTTTTTCTTAAAATATGTGTTACCTATAACCAAACCCCTTTCTATACAAAGTTCAATCAAATGCTCCCCATTATCATTTACACTTGGTACCCCAAACTTACCTACCACACCCTCTCTAAATGCTTTTCCTACTTTAGCATTTAGATCACCTACAATGATTACTCTCTCACTTGGCACAAAAGTTCCTACACACTCGCTTAACATCTCCCAAATCTCTCTCCTCTACACCCCTCTCTTCTCCAGGTGCATATGCATTTATTATGACCCACTTTTCACATCCAACCCTTATTTTAATCCACATAATCCTTGAATTTATACATTCATGTTCCCTCTTCTCTCTCCATAACTGATCCTTCAACATTATTGCTACCCCTTCCTTAGCTCTAACTCTCTCAGATACTCCTAACTTAATCCCATTTATTTCTCCCCACTGAAACTCGCCTACCCCCTTCAGCTTTGTTTCACTTAGGGCTAGGACATCCAACTTCTTTTCATTCATAACATTAGCAATCATCTCTTTCTTATCATCCGCACTACTGAGGGGGAGGAGCTTAGAGAGACTCCTGCTTCCCACAATCCCTTGTCCTGGAGAGAACATGGCTGCAGTGAGCTGGTATTATTAATTCTGATCTTAACTTGGCTTCAGGGCTGAATGAGTGCCCAAAAGGTAATGGGGAGGGTTGTAGATCGATGTTACCATGATATTCTGTGACCTTCAGTGTATCAAGACACTGGAGGGTTAACCCTTTACCGGGCACTCCCTGGAAAATGATAATTTCGAAATGTATTTCATATGAGTGGATAGAGTAACTCAATGTAAGGATAATGAGACCATATAATTGAAATTCTAAAAAAAACTTTTCACGCAATTGCCAATATTCAAGGACCGTCTACAGACGGTTCTGACCGTTAAAGGGTGTCAAATTCTGAATGTTGCAAATTTGCAATTGTTAATAAAACACCAAATAAGTATTTTCTATTTTATTATACTAATAGACAATATCAAAAACACAAATGGAACTTGTTTCCAAACATTTTGTAGGTATAAAAATATAAAATTGAACCAAAGAGCAACATGGACACATTGCAAAGGGATAAAACTTTCAAGTCCCATATTCCTGAATTTCCTGAGAAAAAACAATCATTCTTGATCACTAATTGCTACAATGAAAGGCTATGAAGCAATTTCTTTCCTTCTTGATGCATAGATTTACCTTGCATACGGCACACAAAAATGAGGATGTGACATGATTTTCGTTTTGCTGCAATAATTGCATGTAAATATTCTGCCTTGCACTGGCCAGTGACCTTGCATTTTATCAAACCTATCATTTTGGTCAAACCTCACACTGTCATCAGGCCTTTCTGCACGTTGGTACTGCACTGGAGATGGCAACAGGTCATCTGGTTCTGGATCTGAGTCACTTTCCACAAAAATGCAGAGATATTTGAACTTCTGTTGGAAGGGTTCACAATAGAACAATTTCTCATTGATCTGGAATGACAATAAGAATGTTCTGTACACACCCAGACCACTACAGAATTCATATATGCACTAGAAATTTTTATATAAATATTTATTTACTGAAATTTAAAATGTGGCCCTGACGGGCGGGACCGTCTGTACACGGTCCTCTTTGTTGCACTTTTTCAATTGCATGGTACACTCATATTATGCATATCTAACTCCTGATATATATCTCAAAATATGCCTAAACTATTCATTTACACACTGGACACAACAATTAGTACTTACCGACATTGTAGAGAGTATAATCACAGTGTATATGAGTGGAACAAGAGCAAAAATTCGGCTCTGGGTGATGCCAAGCGAGAAGTGTTTACATTTTGGTCTCTCAACCAATGGGAAGCGAGCAGATGCCGGTCTCACTTAGCTGGAGCGACTCACAGAAGGCTTGTGATTGGTCAGATATAGAGAATGGGAACCTAGATGCGCTGGGGGAGTAGGATGACACGCGCAAAAACACGTGTTTAGGACCGTCTGTACACGGTCCTGCCCGGTAAAGGGTTAAAGAATGTTAAGAAAAAGAGAGTTAAAGGTGGCAGCTGAGCCATGTGTTTTTGGTGAGGCTAGTTATATGTTTAGAAGTGGAGACCTGTACATTATATGTATATAATATCTTAATATAGCTCTATTTTTTATAATGTTGGTTTAAATAACCTTTTGAGAGGAATGTGAGAGGACCAATAAGTTTTCAGATGCAGCAGCTAAGCCTGAGTAAGTATCATTTTAGCCTATAAGTATCCTCCTTTTACCCTAAGACCTTTTAAGTAAATACCCTATGCTAGTACATGTAGAACCTTGATGATAAATAGGGGAAATTAACATAACACTTATCATCCGCATTACATCCACGCACATTGAAACATCCCAATTTTATGAAGTTTTTTCTTAAAACTATAGTACAGTGGACCCCCGCCTAACGATCACCCTGGAAATCGTACAGTTATGTAAGTATAATATTGTAAGTGCTTTTGGAAGTGTATTTTTGGGGTCTGAAACAGACTGACCTACATGGCATTATTTCTTAAGGAAGTAAATTCGTTCGGTAATGGCACTTGAGCAGGCTTCTGGAATGAATTTTGCTCATTAGGCGGGGGTGCCACTGTACAGTGGTACCCTGAATTTCGTACAAAATTCGTTCCAGAAGGCTGTTCAAGTTTCGTTACTGAACAAATTTGTTCCCATAAGGAATAATGTAAATTAGATTAGTCCGTTTCAGACCCCCAAAAATACACTTACAAAAGCACTTACAATAATACACTTACATAATTGTTCGAGTTGGGAGCTGTACGAAACTATAGTTTATTTACTGTTTCAGCAATTTGGATGGGAGGCTCATTTTGTTTAGCTATTGTAATTTCTTAGGTCTTTATGAATTTGCTAGGTCTTTTTTATATCTTTTTGTTTCTTTGAGTCTATTAGCATAATGTTCTTTTTTTGGATTCTTTTATAAGCTTGGTAATTAGGTATACAGTACGTATACAAATAATCAGCACATAGGAGACTGAAACTTATGACGATATTTCAGTCTGTCTCAGACCATTAACTAGCCATGGTATTGTGCCCTTTTATTCTTCATTCAGTATCTTTTTGGCTAGCTCTTTGGGTGTTAAGACCAATCTGTATGATTTTTAATAGTTATGCTATTGTTTAGCCATGTGGAGAACATACTGAGAAGGATGATAAAATTATTACACTCTATAAGAAATATTTCATACGAAGACAAAGTGAGAGTCCTGAACCTATGATCTCTTGGAAGATGTTGACTGAAGAGAGAGGTGAATAAAGTATACAAGTAGAAGACAGGTATAAATACAAAAGATGAGGAAGCTTTGGATTGTTATTGGACTGTGCAGGTGCCAATTTGAAACTACCTCAACCTCTTGGCTGTCCTTGTCTGGTATCTCATAGATTGTATGCATTTCCTGTTTTTTTTTGTTTTTTTTTTATTAACACATCGGCCGATTCCCACCAAGGCAGGGTGGCCCGAAAAAGAAAAACTTTCATCATCATTCACTCCATCACTGTCTTGCCAGAGGGGTGCTTTACACTACAGTTATAAAACTGCAACATTAACACCCCTCCTTCAGAGTGCCGGCACTGTACTTCCCATCTCCAGGACTCAAGTCCGGCCTGCCGGTTTCCCTGAATCCCTTCATAAATGTTACTTTGCTCACACTCCAACAGCACGTCAAGTATTAAAAACCATATGCCTCCATTCACTCCTATCAAATACGCTCACACATGCTTGCTGGAAGTCCAAGCCCCTCGCACACAAAACTTCCTTTACCCTCCCTCCAACCTTTCCTAGGCCGACCCCTACCCCGCCTTCCCTCCACTACAGATTTATACACTCTCGAAGTCACTCTGTCTTGTTCCATTCTCTCTACATGTCCAAACCACCTCAACAACCCTCCTCAGCTCTCTGGACAATCGCTTTGGTAATCCCGCACCTCCTCCTAATTTCCAAACTCCGAATTCTCTGCATTATATTCACACCACACATTGACCTCAGACACGACATCTCCACTGCCTCCAGCCTTCTCCTCGTTGCAACATTCATCACCCATGCTTCACACCCATATAAGAGCGTTGGTATAACTATACTCTCATACATTCCCTCTTTACTTCCATGGACAAAGTTCTTTGTCTCCACAGACTCCGAAGTGCTCCACTCACCCTTTTCCCCTCATCAATTCTATGATTCACCTCATCCTTCATAGACCCATCTGCTGACATGTCCACTCCCAAATATCTG
The DNA here is from genome assembly GCA_009830355.1 of Cherax destructor. Lineage (NCBI taxonomy): Eukaryota > Metazoa > Arthropoda > Malacostraca > Decapoda > Parastacidae > Cherax > Cherax destructor. The sequence goes on along the minus strand of WNWK01019113.1, from coordinate 25,599 downwards.
AATACATTCACCTCCTCCATACTCTCTCCCTCCAATCTGATATCCAATCTTTCGTCACCTATTCTTTTTGTTATCCTCATCACCTTACTCTTTCCTATATTCACTTTCAATTTTCTTCTTTTACACACCCTACCAAATTCATCCACCAACCTCTGCAACTTCTCTTCAGAATCTCCCAAAAGCACAGTGTCATCAGCAAAAAGCATTTCCTGTATCTTAAAAATTATTTTCACATATTTAATCTTTTTGTTATTATCTAATTTGTTTTTTAAATGACACTTTCTATTGTATTGCTATGGTGAGGTTATTCATTAATGCTGAATGAGATTTTATTAACTGCAAGTGGTAATTTTGTTATGTTTTGGCCAGAAAGGTGGGAAAACGATCAATTGTATTGTCATTGATAATGGTTAAGTAAAGATGCATTTAACTCAGTAATTCTCATGGTTTTGGTTATTGATGGTATTAATATTAACAAGCAGGTGTACATCTTTAGGAAACCAGCTATTTGATAGTTGATAGTAGTCTCCAGCAATTTTTAATTGATGTTTATTTTAGTCTGTTGGTTATGATTATCATTGATGCTGGCTATGTTGCTATATGGTGATCTATTCACAGCTCCTATTGAGATTATGAGCTTTTAAGTTTTTGGTTGTAAATTTTGCAAATCTGTATTCCCCAAAACTAGGTAGTAGGTTGGTAGACAGCAACCGCCCATGGAGGTACTACCATCCTGCCAAGTGAGTGTGAAATGGAAACCTGTAATTGTTTTACATGATGGTAGAATTGCTGGTGTCTTTTTTTTTCTGTCTCATAAACATACAAGGTTTCAGGTACATCTTGCTCCTTCTACTTACACTTAGGTCACACTACACATGCATGTACAGTACAAGCATATCAGTTCATGATTGTAATTACAAAATCTCGATGAAAACTTGCAATGAAATAAAAATATTATATTATTATATTATATTATATTATATACAGTCTCTCCTCACTTAACGACGGAGATAGGGGCCTAAGACCCCGTTGGTAAACGATTTTGTCATTTTGTCGCTAATCGAGGAATGACCCCTTACTGACATTTCAAAAGTGTCACCACTCCTCCCTCTCCCCACCTCCCTCTCTCTGTATAGCCCCCAGCCCCACTCACCCTCAGATACCTCTCCATATATGTCAGTTTTTATTAATTTGGGCTTCTTTATCATGTCTATCTGTCTGCCTGACTGAATGACTTAATGACATAACAAAGACATAACAAATGACATAACAAAGAAAGTGTCCAAAACTGTGGGGATCCTCTCAAAGATACGGTATTATGTACCACAATCAGCCCTACTCACACTATACTACTCACTCATCTATCCCTACCTCACATATGCCATTTGTGCATGGGGATCAACAGCAATTACCCACCTAAAGCCAATAATAACCCAACAAAAAGCCGCAGTAAGAATTATCACACAATCCAACGCTAGGCAGCACACCCCCCCACTCTTCAAAGACCTAAACCTACTCACTGTCCAGAACATCCATACTTACTACTCTGCTATCTACATTTATAGAACCATTAATTCCAACTTTAACTCTGAGCTAAAACACTTTCTTGACAGTTGTGACAGGACCCATAGACATAATACCAGACATAAACATCTCTTTGACATTCCCCGTGTCCGACTAAATCTATACAAAAATTCAATGCGCATAAAAGGGCCTAAAATCTGGAACTCCCTGCCTGAAAACTCTAGAACTGCAGACACAACCTCCATTTTCAAAAGCACCGTTAAAAAACATCTTATCTCACTTACGCACCCAACCGGTAGTTAACCATACGAAAACTACTTTATCTTGCACATATCCACAGCAAAATACACTTATTGATATCTGTGATTCTCTTTAATTTGCACATTACTAACCACAGCAAAATACACTTATTGATATCTGTGATTCCCTTAATTTGCACAGTTCTAACCAAAATTCTAATACAATTATTGCTCCATAATACTTAAGCTAGTCATAAGTTTGCCTAAGATACTCCAATATAGAAACTATATTATGCCAATATATCACCTTTATCATTAATATATAAACTAATTGCTAACTTTTTATACTAATTGTTAAATTCTCAATGTTTAAATTCCAGTACCTAAATTTTGTAAACCTAACCTAACCTTACAATCTGTATATCCATTGTATAGCTATTGAGTAAGACCTATCATAAGACTGCCTGAAAAGCCTAGGCATACCTAGGCATATTATTGGCCATCTTGTAATATCAACTTTAATGTATAACTATAAGTACCCCCCACCTTGTATTACATGAAATAAAGAATTTGAATTTGAATGACTTACTGACTTGACTGAATGACTTACTGACTTGACTGAATGACACACTGACTTGACTGAATGACACACTGACTTGACTGAATGATACACTGACTTGACTGAATGACACACTGACTTGACTGAATGACACACTGACTTGACTGAATGACACACTGACTTGACTGAATGACACACTGACTTGACTGAATGACACACTGACTTGACTGAATGACACTCTGACTTGACTGAATGACACACTGACTTGACTGAATGGCACACTGACTTGACTGAATGACTTACTGACTTGACTGAATGACTTACTGACTTGACTGAATGACTTACTGACTTGACTGAATGACTTACTGACTTGACTGAATAACACACTGACTTGACTGAATAACTTAATTAACTGAATAACTTACTTGACTGAATAACTTACTGACTTGACTGAATGACTTACTTGACTGAATAACTTACTTGACTGAATAACTTACTTGACTGAATAACTTACTGACTTGACTGAATAACTTACTGACTTGACTGACTTACTGAAAAAGAGTGTATGTTTAGCACATAGCATTTCTGTAATGGTCGTGGTCACTTTTTTTATGGTGTTGTGACAAGTGTCAGTTAACTGATGACAGCCAGTGACATTTGATAAATTTAATTCGTGGGAGAGCTGTCGTAAAGAGTAAAGTGAGGAAAGACTGTATATACAAACCCCTCTGGGTTTTCTTCTATTTTCCTCCTAGTTCTTGTTCTTGTTTATTTCTGCTTATCTCCACGGGAAAGTGGAACAGAATTCTTCCCCTGTAAGCCATGCATTCAAATTCAAATTCAGATTTTTATTTCGCTTGTCATAAGAGGAGGCTAAAATGCTGGTAATGCCTTCTCCTGTATATATTACTAAATTTAAAAAGAGAAACTCATTTTTCTTTTTGGGCCACCCTGCCTTTGTGGGATACGGCCGGTTTGTTGAAAAAAGAAGAAAGTAGTATTCCCCAAAATCACGTCTGGTACACATTGAGTACATTATGTAGATTTAACTTATAATAACCTAATAAAGTTAATCAATATGACTTATTTAATTTGACATCCTTAAGTTTGGGCACAAATTGTTATAAACTTGGTGAATCTGATGAAGTGTTGGCTTGTTAATCAATTTGTTATTTTAAACATTTTATATTTTTGCAGTACATTCTGACAGGTCCGTGACTAAATTTGATCCCTAGGTAGAGTGACACATTTAGGCAACTCTTACACCTGCTGTCTATATTTACCTATAAGTTAATAGTGCCAGGCTTTAAAAGGAGCCGAGGTAAGATAACAGCTCTTAATCTACAAAAATTAATTGTTAAAAAATCTCGTGCAGCCAAAACTAGATAAGCTGCAGCATCTTATTCTGAACAACTCTTAATGCTTTATCCAGGCATTAGCATTTTTATTATTTTTATATAATATTATGTCAGAAAATCTTCAGTTAAAATTATGATCATTCATCATTCTTCATCACAATAAAATTAACTTTTTGTAGTTTTTCACATGCATTATGAATTCAGTTTCCCCAAGATGCAGAGACAGTTCATTGTCTCTTGCATAATATGGCTCTAGAACAGATGATAATGTTAGTCATATCCTTCGTATTTTATGATTAATATCATTAGATACTTTGCACCAAGGCACTTACTTTGAAGGGAACTTAATGTTTTAATGTCATTATCATACATCTTTCATTAAATATATTTTTGCTGTTGGCAGGTGGACATGATGAAGACCCTGCTTACTTTTCATCTGTTGCTTGTAGGAACCCTGCTCCTGCTGCAAACATCTTTGGGGGCTGAACCCCCTCGTCCAAATATTGTCATCATTGTTGCTGATGATCTTGTGAGCATCTATATAGTACATACTCATATAGTACTTCTTATATATAGTGCTGGTGATCATGATCACCTAAATATCTATTGTATTGATTGTCTTCATGCTCTGTAATGGACAGATACCTTACCACCACTATACAGTAAACCTTAGTTTAATGAACCCTGTTTTAATGGATTTTGGAGTTAACAAACAATATCTGTGGCCAGTCACCATCCAGAAACAATGAACAGAATCTTTTAAATCCAGAATTGTCCTTTATTGTTCTAGTCTGCTGGGTAAATTTATTTCAGATTTAACGGACAATGTTCATTAAATCAGAATTATCCAATATTTATATGCACAATTCTGGATCAAAAATTGTCCATTATTAATATGGTCATGAACAACTAGCTTTAAAGAGAGAAAAAATTAACAGACACCCCCTCCTATTAGTCATTTAACCCTTAAACTGTCCAAACGTAGATATACGTTTGTACGCGTACTGCTCCGAACGTAGATCAACGTTTTATTTTTCATTCCTTCAAATTTAGTGCAATTGGCCTGAGTCGCCTAGACATGAGAGAATGGGTCTGCGCCCTCAGTGTGCGCAGTATTAAAAAAATCTGGGACCACTTAGTACCTTGTGGGAGCACTAGTTCAATTGAGTGCCAGCTGGAGCAAATAATGTGGCAAACACCATGGATTCACTGATGTCATGTCGCATTAACACTCCCCTTATAAGAGGAAAGTAAAAATAGGTTCAATAAATACATGAGTGGCTGTGGGTGGGTGTGAGTTGGACCTGACTAGCTTGTGCTACTAGGTCTGATGCTGTGCTCCTTCCTTCAGAGGATGTGACCTGACTAGGTGGGTCATTGGTCTAAGCTGGGGGGTGACATGGACCTGCCTTGCATGGGCCAGTAGGCCTTCAGCAGTGTTCCTTCTTTTTTATGTTCTTATATATTCGGCAGGCTGGCTTTGGCTGTCTCTGGCTGTCTCTGTGTCTATATCTGTCTATCTCTGTCTATATCTGTCTATATCTGTCTATATCTGTCTATATCTATCTGTCCTATATCTCTGTATCTGTCTATATCTGTCTATCTATATATATCTGTAATATCTCTCTCACATGTACACATAAGTACAGTTATTATACATAGTGTAAATTACCTAGGATAACCCATAAATTCCAGGCAAAGTCCTATACAATGCTTGTACAGTAGGCCCTCATTTAGCACGGTAGTTACGTTCCTGAAAACGTCGTGTTAGCTAAAATCGTGTTAGATAATTAAAAGAACTTATGGGAAAAATAGGGTTACGTTCCTGAGAGTCCCCAAAAAGCCAAACAAGTTTTTTTTAGACCAACAGATCTTACAAATATAAAAGAGAATATGTAATTGTAGTTCATTATCGTGATGTATTATGTTGTTTTTACTGCTTAAGACTACAAATGTAACAGAAATAATAGTATTTACCTTAAATTGTGGGTGCTGATGTTTGTGGATGATTGTGAAGAGAGTGGAGAGTTATGCTGTGGCCCTACTGGGCTGGGGGTGAGAGATTGGAACTGAAGCGATGGTTACTGAGTGTTTAACTTTAAGTAAAGTCATCTCATGTAAGTCAGTCAAGTCATTCAGTAAGTCAGTCAAGTCATTCAGTAAGCAGTCAGTCAAGCGTTCAGTAGTCATTCACTAAGTCAGTCAAGTCATTCATAAGTCAGTCAAGATTCAGTAAGTCAGTCAAGACATTCAGTAAGTCAGTCAAGACATTCAGTAAGTCAGTCAAGACATTCAGTGTCAGTCAAGATTCATAGTCAGTCAAGACATTCAGTAAGTCAGTCAAGACATTCAGTAAGTCAGTCAAGACATTCATTAAGTCAGTCAAGTCATTCAGTAAGTCAGTTAAGACATTCAGTAAGTCAGTCAAGACATTCAGTAAGTCAGTCAAGACATTCATTAAGTCAGTCAAGACATTCATTAAGTCAGTCAAGACATTCATTAAGTCAGTCAAGACATTCAGTAAGTCAGTCAAGACATTCAGTAAGTCAGTCAAGACATTCAGTAAGTCAGTCAAGACATTCAGTAAGTCAGTCAAGACATTCAGTAAGTCAGTCATCAGTAAGTCAGTCAAGACATTCAGTAAGTCAGTCAAGACATTCAGTAAGTCAAGTCAGTAAGTCAGTCAGTCAAGTCATTCAGTAAGTCAGTCAAGTCATTCAGTAAGTCAGTCAGTCCAGTCAAGTCATTCAGTAAGTCAGTCACAAGTCACAAGTCAGGCTCATTCAGTGCAGCGTCAAGCATTCGTAAGTCAGTCAGTCAAGTCATTCAGTAGTCAGTAGTCAGTCTCAGTAAGCATCAGTCAAGCATTCAGTAAGTCAGTCAGTCAAGTCATTCAGTAAGTCAGTCACGTCATTCAATAAGTCAGTCAGTCAAGTCATTCAGTAAGTCAGTCAGTCAAGTCATTCAGTAAGTCAGTCAGTCAAGTCATTCAGTAAGTCAGTCAAGTCATTCAGTCAGTCAGTCAGTCAGTCAGTCAAGTCATTCAGTAAGTCAGTCCAGTCAGTCAGTAAGTTAGTCACACAAACATATGTTTACATCTTTTTGTGTGTACAAAGTAACACTTCATTACAGCCACAGGTTATGTCTTGTCTAATATCTTTTTCTTCGTTAGTTCTAAGACTTAATAAATGCTTAAACATTTTCTTGCCACTTTGAGCAACACTTGTATGCCTACTGGGTGACATGATTGCTTGGCAGATACAAGATATAGTAATTTAAAGATCAAAACACAATTCACTCTTATTCTTGACAAACACAGCTGGCTTGACGCGTATGGAATACGAATGCTGGGATGGTAGGGTGTTGTTGGGGGAGGGGTAGCATGGGAAGGCGGGTGGTCTCCCCAGTTGTTCCACAACATTAGCACCGCCGCTTGAGGGAATGGTTGTTTTTCTTCCTGCAAACTATAAGTTTATTCAGGTATACACAGATACAGTTACAAAGATTATCATACATAGCAGCATATGTGTAGAGAACCTAGTATAACCCAAACTTTGGGTTATCCTAGGTTCTCTAGGATAACACTTTGGGTTATCCTAGGTTCTCTAGGATAACACTTTGGGTTATCCTAGGTTCTCTAGGATAACACTTTGGGTTATCCTAGGTTCTCTTACTTTGGATAGCAGTCTTTGGGTTATCCTAGGTTCTCTAGGATAACACTTTGGGTTATCCTAGGTTCTCTACACATATGCTGCTATGTATGATAATCAATGTAACTATCTCTGTATACCTGAATAAACTTAGTTTGTGCGAAGGAAAAACAAATTCCCTTTCCTCAAAGCATGAGGATTCTTACAGCGGTAAATAACCATGGGCTTACACTTGAAATCACCTGATGCATTACCCAAAAGGAGCAAGGTGAAGCGATCCTTTGCTGTCTTGAAGCCTGGTGCACTTTTCTCTTGCTGACTGATATAAGTTCATGTTGGCATTTTCTTCCAGAAAACACTTGTCTCGTCAGCATTAAACACTTGTTGTGGCTCATAGCCACCCTTAGTAGGACCCCCACTGACTCAATGGTTTAACCTACTGCAGGCGACCGCGGGCTCAAAAATTTTCCCCTCCAGCGAATCGCGTAATATAAGGTTTACGTCGTGTTAGATAAAAATGTGCCGCAATTCTTCAATCGCGTAATACCCAAAACGCGCAACATAAAGTCGTGCTAAATGAGGGTCTACTGTATATATAAGACATAATACGCATGACTGGCAAGTAATACGCATTGTCACATTGTCACTTCTGCATCGCATATAATACCTGTTGGCTTACGAGCCGCACTCAGACTGAGACAAGCAGACGGAAAGACACACACACACACAGGCAGACGGAAAGACAGATAAGCAGAGCTAGACAGACAGACAGATAGACAGTGGAAACAAGGAGAGGGTTCCCTGCTCCCATTCATCAATGTCATTGGGCTGTCAGTGTTATCTGACACTTTCATAACACCATTCTTCAAGGAGTTTCATATACTCCAGGCACACACAGGCAGACAGAAAGACAGATAAGCAGAGCTAGACAGAGACACAGACAGAGAGACAGATGGACAGATAGATAGACAGATACAGTGAAAACAAAGCGAGGTTCCCTGCCACATTCATTCATCAATGTCATTGGGCTGTCAGTGTTATCTGACACTTGTCATAACACCATTAGTCAAGGAGTTTCATATTATACTCCAGGCACACATAGGCAGGCAAACAAAGACAGATAAGCCGAGCTAGACAGATAGATAGAAACATAGATAGACAGATAGATAGACAAACAGATAGATAGACAGATAGACAGACAGATAGATAGACAGATACAGACAGTGAAAACAAAGCAAGGGTTCCTTGCACACATTCATTCATCAATGTCACTGTCTTATCAGTAGTTATCTGACAATTGTCATAACACCATTCTTCAAGGAGTTTCATATATACTCCAGGATGTCTAAAACATGGCTGGGACCTATAAATACTTTGTATATACGTATTTATAGACAATAGTAAATGACCAAGGCAGGTGAAATTGTTCACCTGTTGGTGTCATTGTGACTATTTGAGTACTATTTCAGTACCTAATATTAGTGTTAGAACAAAGATTGGCTATGAAATCACAAGAACTATTATAAATTGTAATTACCAGAACATAAAAATTGTATAAAATAAAATAAAAACTAGAAAAAAAAGTATATCGGCATTACTTCTGCAAGCGGCAGGACTTGTTGTTGCCGTCAGGTGAGCATCCAGCACCAACTTGTCGGGCTTATATCTCGGTAAGTACTGGCCCTAAAAATTTTTTTTTAGCCTATCCTGTTTATAAAAATGCGCTCTTCATTTTTAAAAAAAAAAAAGATTTTTTTTTTTTCAAAATATTCGGAGCAGTGCGCGAGTGAACGTAGATCTACGTGTGGACAGTTTAAGGGTTAAATCGAGGGTTCAGTGATATGTTGAAAAATTTCAATACTGTATTTCAGTTTCTTAATATGCTGTATCTTGAAATTACCTACATGTTATTACCTGTTTGTACCTACAGGAGCAGAGCTAGGCTGATGATGTCCCATCTTTATTAATATGTTCATCGATTCTTTTTTTTTTTTTTTTTTAATTTCCAAAAATTGCATCTTCAACTACTTTCAATTTATTCCACTCTTGCACCATGATCTGTAAGAAAATCTTACATCATTCCTTTGGCTCCATTTTTTCTTGATTTACTTTGGTGACCTTTTATCCTTGCTGAAGGTACAAAAAATCTTTATTCTTTACTAACCTTATATGGTGTTGTTATACCTTCTCTTTTCCTCCTGTCAGCCTGTGTGGGCATCTTTTGTGTTATCATCCATTTATTCTAACTGGTATCCATTTTGTAATTCTTCTTTTGACCTTTTCAATTTGGTTATTCCAGTTATGGCCTAATATGTGTTAAGCAGATTTTATTGCATTTCTCTATTGATATTTTTGATAGCTAGTTTATAATTAACCAGTATAGCATACTCTATGCCTGTTTCAGTTCCATTAACCATACATAATTTTCCAGTGACAGTTTTGTATTAGTACAGTACCTATATTATTTATTTATTTTATGGGGTGATTGCTAAACCCTGTAGAACCTTGGAAAATAGGGGGCAATCAGATTTGATCCAAGAAAAGGAAGGGTAGCTCAAAGGTTTCTTTCAGGTACGTATATAGAAATAAGATTTGGAGAAAGATAGGTTTACTTAAATGTAACTCAAATCAGCTTATGATAGTAACAAAGAAAAGGCTGAGATGCACTGTAGATGTCTGAGAAGACATAGATGGCTGAGAAGGCATGATGGGGCATCAATAAGTAACTTCACTGCAGAACTAAACTCAATAGACTGGCCTACAGAATTTTCCAATGCTGTTGGTATCAATGAATGGGTAGACATATTTCTAAACAAAATACATAGACTATATAACAAACATTGTCCCATAAAAACTAAACAGATTACTAATAAAAGACTAAGTTGCCCATGGCTTACTAACAGCATCCTAAGATCCATCAATATGAAATATCAATATGAAAAACAATATAGAAGGGGCTTAAAAACTAAAGAATTTATCAAACACTATATGTCAGTCCTTACCAAATTAATCAGAAAGTCCAAGCAACTATACTATTCTAATAGATTCACTGAAATGAGAGGAGATATTAAAAAGACCTGAAAGACACTCTCAGATCCTGGGCACCCACAAACCGAACAGAACTAGTAATATTGAACTAACTAAACCAAATGAACCGAAACTCCAGCCTTTTGATACAGCTAACAAGATAAATGACTTCTTCTCAAACATAGGATCAAATCTTGCCACTAAAATTTCAATTACCAATGCCTGAGCTAATGATTATCTAGATGGAAACTTCCCAACATCCTTATACTGTATCTTGCACCAACAGAGCCCACTGAGGTTACCATGATTATTAACTCTCTAAAAAACAAATCAGGAAATGTAACCCAAGTGCCACCACTACTGTACAAACGAGTGGCTCAAATCTTTTCACCCACCATTGCATTACTTTTTAACAAATCACTAGAAACAAGCACTTTCCTGGCATCATTCAAAATAGCAAGGATTACACCAATACACAAAGGTGATGACCCAACAGATGTAAACAATTATAGGCCCATATCAAACTTGCCTTTACTTTTCAAAATCTTTAAGATCTCATACACAAAAGGTTATACTCCTTCATAATATCACAAAGCATCCTCAACCCCTGCCAGTTTGGCTTCATGTGAAACAAAAGCACAAATGACGCAATAATAAAAATGCTAGACCTACTTTACACAGCACTTAAAAAAAACGAATACCTGCTTGGACTCTTTATCAGCCTTTAGAAAGCTTTTGATACAGTAGACCACAGCACCCTACTCCTCAAGCTTGATCATTACAGTATAAGAGGCCATGCACTTGCATATATCAAGTCGTACCTTACTAATAGAAAGCAATACGTCTCTATCAAAGACACAACCTCCTCAACAAGACCCCTGGACACTGGTGTACCACAGGAAAGTGTTCTTGCCCCCCCCTTCCTTTTCCTTTTATACATCAGCAATCTTCCAAGCATATCACAACAGCTTACGCCTATTCTCTTTGCCGACGACACGACTTTTGTCTTCTCCCACCCTAATCTAGCCTCACTCAATACTGTTGTTAATGAAGAGCTCACAAAAATAGCAACCTGGATGACTGTCAATAAACTTACACTGAATACAGACATAACCTTTTACATTATGTTTTGGAGTAGAGCAAGTGAGGTCCAACTAAATATTATGCTTAATAACATCCTTGTTGCTAAATATAATGAGGGAAAATTCCTGGGTCTGCACCTTGACAGCAACATGAAATTCAACACCCATATCCAACACATAAGAAAAAAAAGCATCTGAAACAGTTGGCATGCTCTCAAAGATACGTTACTATGTACCACAAGCAGCACTACTTATATATACATTGGTACCCCAAGTTTTGTACTGCTCCAAACTCGAACAATTATGTAAGTGTATTATTGTAAGTGCTTTTATAAGTGTATTTTTGGGGGTCTGAAACGGACTAATCTAATTTACATTATTCCTTATGGGAACAAATTCGTTCAGTAATGGCACTCGAACAGCCTTCTGGAACGAATAAATTACAAAACTCGGGGTACCACTGTACTATTCACTGATCTACCCTTACCTCACCTATGCTATTTGTGCCTGGGGATCCACAACGACAAATCACCTAAAACCAATAATAACCCAACAGAAAGCTACAGTAGGAATGATCACACAATCCACAGCTAGACAACACCCCCTCCCCCCGCCCCCCACTTTTCAAAGATCTAAACCTACTCACTATACAAAACATTCAATTGTTATATTCCTTTGTACAAACATGTATCATACTAAAATAAAATTATTATTATTATTATTATTATTATTATTATTATTATTATTATTATTATTATTTTGGCTGAGAAGATGTAGATGGCTGATAAGACATAGATGGCTGAGAAGATGTAGGTACCTGAGAAGACATTTAACATGGAACAGGTTTAAGAATGTGTTTAGCTTCAGTTATTTGCCACATTGATGCTGGTCCCATATGATACATTCTCTAAGAAATCATAAGTGTGGATAATGGGACTTCACTTCACTTGATGAGAACATCAGTTGCTTCTCATACAAGTGACAGCCTTGGTAGCCTCTCAATCTCTTCTTTGTCATCATTATTACTGTCCTGTTCTTTTATATACTTTTTACTGTGCCTATTACATACATAGAACACTCTATGCAAATATTAACCCACCACTCAAACTTCTCCTTACTAATTTTAACAGGACACATGACCATAACACTAGACACAGATCATTCCTCGATGTTCCCCGTGTCCACCTAACACTATGTAAAAACTCAATGCATATAAAAGGCACGAAAATTTGGAATTCATTACCTGTCATTGCCAAAGAAACCCTACCTGTACCCCAATTCAAAACGATGCTAAAAAACCACCTTCTCACCCAAAGCTAATTGCTCCATATCAAACATTCCCAGCAAAGTAGAATAATCACTTAACGTAAAAACCTGACTAATCAATTGAATGTAATGTATGAATGAACGAATGAATGAATGTAAAACCTGTTATGAATAATACATACTTACCTAATTATTTCCACAACACTTACATTATAATGACCACGTAAACTAACTGCAATGCAATTAATTGTTTTAAATTGTTATCTCACTCAATTAGTTGCATTGCTACAATAAATTGCTACAATTAATTGATATGTTCAACTTATATTCAAACTTTATAACTTAGATATGCAACTTTACTTATTTTATAAATTATCAACCATAACTTTTATTATTTTATTATTATTATTGCTTTAATTTGTTTAATCTGATTTAATTAATTTTATAATGAAGACAAAAGTACAAAACTATGTTTAAAAATGTCATGTCTAAACTATGTTCAAATTTCATAGCTTAAATACTCACCTTTACTCATTGTATACTATCTACAAAAATTCTTACAATTTAGTTTTAAGTTAATTTTAAGTCTGCCCAAAATGCCCTGCATACTAGGGGCTTTTGGCATGTACACCTCATGTAATCTCAATAACCAAATGTAATTCTTTGTATCATGTCCAAATAAACTATTATTATTATTATTATTATTATTATTATTATGCCAGTACTTATGCCTAGAGATTGATCTTCAATTTCGGCATTACCCAACATTTGGTAACCAGGATCACCATCATTTTCTTTTAGCTATACCATCACATCTTCCTCCGTAACTTCTGTTTCTCTTGGTCTTTGAAGGGTATGATGAAAATCACTGGCCTCAAACCCCTCAAAGTACGAATCACTATCAAGCTTGTATAAAAAAAAAAATTCCAACCATTAGCTAATGTTGTCCTTTCCATTTCCTTCCATGATGCTGCAAGGTTGAAGATGGCAGAACTTCAGGTTATAGCTCTTGATATTCTCTAGTGTATGTAGGCCTCTGGTTTATCTTTCCAAATCTTCATCCTCCTCAGTCACTAACAGTACTTCCTCTATGTACCTAGACTGGTACAGCCTCTTTCAGTCTGCAATAACTTCCCCTGATCCATTGGTTGGATCAAAGAGGTAGTATTAGGGGTCAGAAACATGGCCTTAATTTTGCCATATGTGCTGCTTAAATTTTCAGTCTTTGAAAGAGCAGGTGCATTATCAAGCAACAGAAGAGCCTTGACATCCTCAGGATCTAGTTTCAAGATTCAAGATGATTTATTTCTCTGTAAAAAAAATTACAATGTGTGTTTTACATAAAAGTGGGTCATAATAAGCGTGTATGCACCTGGAGAAGAGAGGAGTGTAGAGGAGAGAGAGAGATTTTGGGAGATGTTAAGCGAATGTATAGGAACTTTTGAACCAAGTGAGAGAGTAATTGTGGTAGAGGACCTAAATGCTAAAGTAGGAGAAACATGTAGAGAGGGTGTGGTAGGTAAGTTTGGGGTTCCAGGTGTAAATGATAATGGGAGCCCTTTGATTGAACTTTGTATAGAAAGGGGTTTAGTTATAGGTACAGTAGACCCTCATTTAGCACGGTAGTTACGGTCCTGAAAACATCGTGTTAGGTAAAATCGTGTTAGATAATTAAAAGAACTTATGGGAAAAATAGGGTTATGTGCCCCTGGGAGTCCCCAAAAAGGCAAACAAGTTTTTTTTAGACCAACAGATCTTGCAAAAATTGAAGGCTAATATGTAATTGTAGTTCATTGTCGTGATATATTACTGCTTAAGACTACACATGCAATAGAAATAATAGTATTTCTTACCTTAAATTGTGGGTAATGATGTTTGTGGATGGTAGTGAAGAGTGGATATGGATGGTGTGGCCCTACTGGGCTGAGGTGGATGGTTGTTGGTTGTCGGTAGAAGTGGATGGTAGAGGTCCTGGTGCTGAAGTCGATGGTTGTATTGGTGTGTGCATAAATTCTGTAATGGATCTCTGGTCTCTTTTATTCTGCATTACATTATACAACTGACGGTAAGGCATCATCAGCTGGTCTAGACCCCGTTTCAAAGCCCTGCTTCTAGCTTTGTCAGGGTCCTCTTCAGTGAAAAAGTCTGCTAGATTAGCAGCAACATGGAACTGCTCACGTAACTGCTGCAATGTTAACTGTTTTTCTTCAGGTTCTTCTTCATCATCTTCTGTTATCTCCCTCCCTTGTATCTGTGCATCGAACTCTGCCAACATTTCCTCTGGACTCATGTCTTCATCATTATCTTCTAAGAGTTCATTCACATCATCTTCATTCATATCTTCAAAACCATCACCTGGTAATCTCCTTGCCAGCTGAACAATTTCCTGAACCTGACTCTCAAGCAAGGGAAAACCAGTGAAACAATTAACTACAGAAGGCCATAACTTTCCCCAGCCTGCATTTAATGTTGATTGGGGCACTTCATTCCATGCACTTCTAGCATAGCTGATGGCATCTGCAATGTTAAATTTTCTCCAGAAGCTTGGTACTGCCAGGTTGGAGTCACTTATCACTTGCTGGAACACTTGTATGCTTACTGGGTGCCATGATTGCTTGGCAGATTTATCAAAATGCAGTGAAAATGAGAAAATGTATGTAAATAAACACAGCGATCTTCCCGATTATTGTTGTCCTGCACGTGTATGAACCAAACTGAACGCTGGGAGGGATGCGTGGGTGGGTGAGGGTGGCTGGGGATAGCACTAGGACTCCCCCACTGACTCAGTGGTTTAACCCACCACAGGCGACCGCGCGCTCAAAATTTTTCCCCTCCAGTCAATCGCGTAATATAAGGTTTACGTCGTGTTAGATAAAAATGTGCCGCAATTCTTCAATCGCGTAATACCCAAAACGCGCAACATAAAGTCGTGCTAAATGAGGGTCTACTGTAATACATATTTTAAGAAAAAGAGGATAAATAAGTATACAAGATATGATGTAGGGCGTAATGACAGTAGTTTGTTGGACTACGTATTGGTAGATAAAAGACTGTTGAGTAGACTTCAGGATGTACATGCTTATAGAGGGGCCACAGATATATCAGATCACTTTTTAGTTATAGCTACAGTGGGAGTAAAAGGTAGATGGGATACAAGGAAAATAGAAGCAGTAAGCAAGAGAGAGGTGAAGGTTTATAAACTAAAAGAGGAGGCAGTTAGAGTAAGATATAAACAACTATTGGAGGATAGATGGGCTAGTGAGAGTGTAGGCAATGGGGTCGAAGATGTATGGGGTAGATTTAAAAATGTAATGTTAGAGTGTTCAGCAGAGGTTTGTGGTTACAGGTGAGTGGGTGCGGGAGGGAAGAAGAGCGATTGGTGGAATGATGATGTAGAGAGAAAAAGTTAGCATATGAGAGGTTTTTACAAAGTAGAAGTGATTCAAGGAGGGAAGAGTATATGGAGAGAAATAGAGAGGTTAAGAGAGTGGTGAAGCAATGTAAAAAGAGAGCAAATGAGAGAGTGGGTGAGAAGTTATCAACAAATTTTGTTGAAAATAAGAAAAAGTTTTGGAGTGAGATTAATAAGTTGAGGAAGCCTAGGGAACAAATGGATTTGACAGTTAAAAATAGGAGAGGAGAGTTATTAAATGGAGAGTTAAGAGGTATTGGGAAGATGGAGGGAATATTTTGAGGAGTTGTTAAATGTTGATGAAGACAGGGAAGCTGTGATTTCATGTATAGGGCAAGGAGGAATAACATCTTGTAGGAGTGTGGAAGAGCCAGTTGTGAGTGTGGGGAAGTTGGTGAGGCAGTGGGTAGAATGAAAGGGGGTAAGGCAGCTGGGATTGATGGGATCAAGATAGAAATGTTAAAAGCAGGTGGGGATATAGTTTTGTAGCGGTTGGTGTTATTATTTAATAAATGTATGGAAGAGGGTAAGGTACATAGGGATTGGCAGAGAGCGTGTATTGTTCCTTTGTATAAAGGCAAAGGGGACAAAAGAGAGTGCAAAAATTATAGGGGAATAAGTCTGTTGAGTGTACCTGGTAAAGTGTATGGTAGAGTTATTATTGAAAGAATTAAGAGTAAGACAGAGAGCAGGATAGCAGATGAACAAGGGGGCTTTAGGAAAGGTAGGGGGTGTGTAGACCAAGTATTTACAGTGAAACATATAGGTGAACAGTATCTGGATAAGGGTAAAAAGGTTTTTGTGGCATTTATGGATTTGGAAAAGGTGTATGATAGGGTGGATAGGGGGGCAATGTGGCAGATGTTGCAGGTGTATGGAATAGGAGGTAGGTTACTGAAAGCAGTGAAAAGTTTTTATGAGGATAGTGAGGCTCAGGTTAGAGTGTGTAGGAGGGAGGGGGACTATTTCCCAGTAAAAGTGGGCCTTAGACAAGGATGTGGGATGTCACCATGGTTGTTCAATATATTTATAGATGGGGTTGTAAGAGAAGTGAATGCGAGGGTCTTGGCAAGAGGTGTGGGGTTAAAAGATAAAGAATCAAATACAAAGTGGGAGTTGTCACAGTTGGTTTTTGCTGATGACACTGTGCTTTTGGGAGATTCTGAAGAGAAGTTACAGAGGTTGGTGGATGAATTTGGTAGGGTGTGTAAAAGAAGAAAATTGAAAGTGAATATAGGAAAGAGTAAGGTGATGAGGATAACAAAAAGATTAGGTGATGAAAGATTGGATATCAGATTGGAGGGAGAGAGTATGGAGGAGGTGAATGTATTCAGATATTTAGGAGTAGACATGTCAGCAGATGGGTCTATGAAGGATGAGGTGAATCATAGAATTGATGAGGGGAAAAGGGTGAGTGGAGCACTTCGGAGTCTGTGGAGACAAAGAACTTTGTCCATGGAAGTAAAGAGGGAAATGCATGAGAGTATAGTTATACCAACACTCTTATATGGGTGTGAAGCATGGGTGATGAATGTTGCAATGAGGAGAAGGCTGGAGGCAGTGGAGATGTCATGTCTGAGGTCAATGTGTGGTGTGAATATAATGCAGAGAATTCGGAGTTTGGAAATTAGGAGGAGGTGCGGGATTACCAAAACTATTATCCAGAGAGCTGAGGAGGGGTTGTTGAGGTGGTTCGGACATGTAGAGAGAATGGAACGAGACAGAATGACTTCGAGAGTGTATAAATCTGTAGTGGAGGGAAGGCGGGGTAGGGGTCGGCCTAGGAAAGGTTGGAGGGAGGGGGTAAAGAAGGTTTTGTGTGCGAGGGGCTTGGACTTCCAGCAAGCATGTGTGAGCGTATTTGATAGGAGTGAATGGAGACAAATGGTTTTTAATACTTGACGTGCTGTTGGAGTGTGAGCAAAGTAACATTTATGAAGGGATTCAGGGAAACCGGCAGGCCGGACTTGAATCCTGGAGATGGGAAGTACAGTGTCTGCACTCTGAAGGAGGGGTGTTAATGTTGCAGTTTTATAACAGTAGTGTAAAGCACCCCTCTGGCAAGACAGTGATGGAGTGAATGATGATGAAAGTTTTTCTTTTTCGGGCCACCCTGCCTTGGTGGGAATCGGCCGATGTGTTAAGAAAAAAAAAATTACAAAGATCTCCATGGGGAAGTGGAACAGAATTCTTCCTCTGTAAGCCATGCATGTCATAAGAGACGACTAAAATGCCAGGAGCAAGGGGCTAGTAACCCCTTCTTCTGTATATATTACTAAATGTAAAAGGAGAAACTTTCGTTTTTGCTTTTGGGCCACCCTGCCTCGGTGGGAGACAGCCGACGTGTTGAAAGAAGAAGAATTACAAAGATGACCGTTAGCATGCCTAGCATGCCTGGGCATGCTAGGCATTTTGGGCAGACTTAATACTAGTTCTTAATCTATATTACAAATTACATATGTAGTATATATACAAATTTCAAATGATTAAATAGACCTCTAGCTGGCACTTGCATACTTCAGGGATGAAATGTGTAAATAACCAGTTACCATATAAGTAAATGTGATGTTGCAAAACTCATTGTATATGTATCTTGTTTATACTGTATCTTTCCCTTGTATTCTCATTCAATTTGTTTCTCTGAAATATTGTCTTAGATCAGCATATAGATAGTTTATTTTGTATCTTTCCCTTGTATTCTCATTCAATTTGTTTCTCTGAAATATTGTCTTAGATCAGCATATAGATAGTTTATTTTGCATTCTTAAAATCTAGTTGCTCATTTTTTAATTTTTCCTTTCCTCCAACCCAGAAAGGGTTGGAGGGAGGGGGTAAAGGAGGTTTGGATTGCTAGGGGCTTGAGTATTCAGCATACTTGTATAAGTGTGTTAAGTCAGAGTGAGTAGTTTTTATGGCAGCTGGAATATGAGCAATGTAACAATTATGGAAAGACTCAGTAGAAACTGGTTAGCTGGATTTGAGTCCTGGAGGTGGGAAGTACAAAACTCACACTCTGAAGGAGGGGTGAGGATTTTGCAGTTCAGATAATCACTTGAATTGATGTTTCTGCATACTACTGACAAAACAGCTATTGAATGAATGATGAATGTGCTTTCTTTTTTTTGGCAACTGTTCCTTGGTGGGAGACAGCTAGGGTGTTAAAATAAAAGTTATTTCAAATATAAGATAGACTATCTTTCTAGTGGTTTAGAAGATTTATGTTGAGAATTTCTTTATATTTTCTAGTAACTACTATGTCTTCTTTAATGTGCTGATGAATAAAGAAATAGGTCATTACACAAAAAAAGACGAATCACTTATTTACAATTACAGCTTCATATACTAAGCAGTCTCGACCTTTTCACAATCATTTTTCCAGAGCAAGTCTCTGAGGGTATAGTGTAATCCCACATTTATTTTGTCAAATCCTTTTTTCTCCATTGTATTTTTGATTTTGCATTATTGTTTGTTTAAATTCTCCTGCTTATTTTTAATATTTTCAGGGCTTCAATGATGTGGGGTTTCATGGCTCAACTCAAATTCCAACTCCTAATATTGATGCTCTAGCTTATTCAGGAATCATCTTGAACAACTACTATGTCCAGCCAATATGCACACCCTCAAGAAGTGCCCTCATGACTGGGAAATATCCTATACACACAGGTGAGACACCATCTCTTTCAAAATTTAATATTATTTTAACAAATAGAGTATGCAGTACAGTGGTCCCTCAAGTTACGACATTAATACTTTCCAGAAGATGTATCGTATTTCTAAATTATTGTAACTCAAACCCCAAAATAAGTAGTTTTATGTTAATTTGTTCCAAGACGCCAGAACACCCAACCTGCCTTTGGATACTTTTTGTTGTTTAAACACTGGGGTTTTCTGAGTGGTAAACAAGCATGAAACAAGCTTGAAATCTCCAGACATTGGCAGAGGAGGCAGGGCAGGCAGGACAGGCCAGAGCAGGCAGGGCAGAACAGACCAGAGCAGACAGGATAGGGCAGGCCAGAGCAGGCAGGACAGGCTACAGCAGGAAGGGCAGGAGAGGCCACAGTAGGAAGGGTAGGACAGGCCACAACAGGACAGGCAGGGCAGGCCACAGAAGGCAGGGCAGGACAGGCCACAGCAAGCAGGACAGAGCAGGGTTTAGCAAGCAGGCAGGTAGGCAGGCAGGCAGAGATTGATAAAAAATTGTTGACTTAATTTTTTCACTCTTGTCACAGTCTCCCACTGCCTGCATGTGCATGTAAGCATCTGGTACAATGTAGTGATACTGCTCCTGCAGGGAGCAGCAGCAGGACACAATACTGCACCACCTCTCAGGGGCCCTTAACACCAACAACAACAACACAGGAGTTGACGGACGCCCCACACATGGTGTGTTGTTTCTCCTGTCTTACACAGATACATTTGTGATGCAGATTACATGGCATGTACTACGGATTCTGTGTTCAATAAAGGCTAGAGATAAGGGCTATGTTTCTATCACAACAATTTATTGAATTGGGCTACCTGGTGGTGATCCTGAGCTAGACTACACCACAACATGGAGCGTTTACTGAAACCTGAGAGGCTAGACTTTGACCCCAGTTTATCAGCGGCTGCTCAGGAATGGAAGCACTGGTTTAAGACTTTCAAAAACTTCTTGGGGGCCTTTCCTCAGAAAGATCTAGATAAACTAAGCCTGCTCATCAACTTTGTGTCACCTAAAATCTATGAGGCTATTTCTGAATGTAATACCTATGAAAATGCTATTAATACACTCTAAAATCTCAGTATATTAAACCCACAAATGAAATCTTTGCACGTTATCGTCTTGCAACTCGCCGCCAGCAGATTGGTGAATCCTTAGAGGAATACCTTCAAGCATTGAAAATTTTTTGTTAGGACTGTCACTTCCAAGCGGTGACAGCTGCTCAGTATTGTGAAGAGTCCATCAGGGATGCTTTTATCAGTGGCCTGCAATCACCAACAATAAGGCAGCCTTTAGTGGAGAATAAAACTCTTGACTTAGCCACTACCTTTGACCAGGCAAGAGCTTTAGATTCAGCCCAGAAGAATTCTGAAGTATAAAGTACCACCCAGCATTCTTGAGTGGTAAGTGCTGCAACTCCTGACCGAGACTCTTGCAATGAAGTTACTGTGGAACCTGCCTCAGTGATGGCAGCTGCAGGCACAAAGTGTTTCTTTTGTGGTTTGTCAAGACATCCACGTTCAAAGTGTCTGGCTCGTAAAGCAATGTGCCATAAATGCCCTAAGAAAGGTCACTTTTCTAAAGTATGTCGTGCTAATGCATCAACAAGAGCTAGTGCTTCTACACATTCCAGTGATTATGCAACTCTAGCAACAGCGACTTCTACGGCTACTCCAAATTCACTCTCAAAGGCAGTTGTGAAAGTATTCATCAAAGGAACAGAAGTAGAGGGTCTTATTGATAGTGGCAGCTCAGAGAGTTTCATCAACCTTGACTTAGTGAAACGCCACTCCTTGACTGTACATCACTCATCAGGTACTGTTTCCATGGCATCAACATCTCTCTCATTCAGACGTTAGGGTTTTGTAAGGTAAACCTCAGAGTTAATGGAAAAGATTATCAAGATGTACATTTAGCTATTCTGCCACAACTGTGCTCTGATGTGATTCTTGGTCAGGACTTTCAGAAGCTGCATGGTAGTGTTACCTTGACATATGGGGGCCCAGCCTCCTCTTGTTGTCTGTGGACTTGTCACCCAAGGGTAGACCCACCAAAGCTGTTTGCAAATCTTACCGCGGATTGCCATCCATATCAGCTAAGTCACGCCTCTATTCTTATGAAGATCGGATGTTCATTGAGAAAGAAACTCAGGGTTGCTGAAGGAGGGTATTATAGAACTGAGTAATTCCTTGCGTACAGGTTGTTGTTGTCAAAGATGATTATAGGAAACAGAGCTGATATCGACTATTCTGAGACAATCAACAAATTTACACTTCTTGATGGGTCCCCTCTACCTTGAATTGATGATACAGTGAAAAAAATTGCCCAGTATTTGTGTTTAGCACAATTGATCTACGGAGTGCCTATCATCAAGTCCCTATAAGGAATGAAGATAAACCATACACAGCGTTTCAGGCTAGTGACGGCTTGTATCAGTTTACCAGAGTCCCTTTAGGAGTCACCAATGGGGTAGCCTGCTTCAACGAATTATGGATTAACTCATTCAGGAAGAGCAACTCATTGGAACTTATGCATATTTAGATAATGTTACCATTTGTGGAAGACCAGGAGGAACATGATGCATACCTTGATAAGTTTTTGGAAGCCGCCAAGAAGAAAAATATCAGTTACAATGAAGAAAAGTCACTTTTTCAACTAAAAGGCTTAGCATCCTTGGTTATGTGGTGGAAGGAGGTGCAATATTCCCAGACCCTGAAGCGACTTGCCCTTACAGAACTAAATGCCTCAAGACAAAAAGTCACTCTGAAGAACTCTTGGTCTCTTTGCTTATCTCAAGTGGATCTACAACTATTCAAGTAAATTCGCCCCTGAGTGCTACCACGATATTTCCTGTGACAAAGGAAGCAGAAGCCACTTTCCATACTCTAAAGCAGGACATTGAAACTCAGTAGTTCAGGCCATTGATGAGTCCCTACCATTCGAGGTGGAAACGGATGCATCTGAAATTGCCATTGTTGCAGTCCTATCTCAGGCAGGACGTCCAGCCTTCTTTTCAAGAACTTTTCAAGGATCAGAGAAGTGGTATGTGCTATAGAAAGGAAGCCCAGGCCATCATAGAAGCAGTTCGCCACTGGGGCATTATTTAACAGGCAAACATTTCACCGTAAGGACTGCTAATGGTCTGTGATGTATATGTTTGACAAGAAGCACAAAAGTAGAAAAAGAATGACGAGTTTTGCTGGAGGATGGAACTATCGTGTTATGACTTTGATTTTCCCAGTACCGACGGGTCAAGAGAACATTTCACCTGATGCATTCTCAGGTCCATGTGGAGCAGCATGTCATGATTTGCAATCACCTCAGAGCTCCACAAGGTTTTGTGTCACCCAGGAGTTACGCGCCTGTATCATTTGTTAAATCTAAGAATATGCCCTACTCAGTGGAAGATGTCGACAAGTGATCAGATCATGCAGAGTACGTATGTGCGGGAGTGAAGCCAAACTTTCATCAGCCAGGAAGATTCATCTCATAAAAGCCACCCAGCCTTTCGAGAGACTGAATATAGATTTCAAAGGATCTCTACAAGCATAAACGTAGATATTTTCTTAACATAGTAGATGAATATTCAACGTTTCATTTTTGTTTCCTGTGCAAATATGACTGCTTCAACTGTCATCAGTTGTCTTTCCCAATTATTCTCTATTTTGGTATGCCGGCCTATATCCATTCAGACAGGGGATCCTCGTTCATGAGTAATAAACTTCAGGAGTTTTTGACTAGAAAAGGTATTGCTTGCAGCAGAACAACAGCTACAACCCTCAAGGCAATGATCAAGTGGAGCGGTTCAATTGTACTATATGGAAGTCAGTTACAATGACATTGAAATCGCGCAATCTACCTGTTCAACACTGACAGACTGTCCTACCTGATGCTCTTCACTCTATTAGATCATTGCTGTGCACAGCTACTAATGCTACCCCTCATGAAAGACTTCAACTTTTTCACGTGTTCTTCTACAGGGCCTCCGTGCCCACCTGGATTCATCCTGGACCCGTTCTTCTGAAGGTCACTGTAGGATGAACAAGGCCGGATCCTTTAGTGGAAGGTAAAACTCCTGCAAGCTAATCGCATTATGCCCACATTCCCACCAAAATGGTGAAGAACTACTGTATCTACAAGACACTTAGCCCATTGAAACCCCTGTTAGTGCGAAATTTCAAGATACACCAATAGATATCGTGAAAGATGCTTTGGTTTATCCAGGAAAGCTCTTGAGGCTACCCCATTAAAATAGAGGACTCCGCTCCCGCAGTTAGCTGGAAAACACTGAACCCGGTGAAGAGGCTCAAGGGTTATGAAGGTCTGGACGTACACATCGCCCTTAACCGTTTGAGAGATTACTGATTTGATATTTTAGAAGGGGAGATTGTGTGATACTGTAGCAGCAGCAGGACACAATACTGCACCACCTCTCAGGGGCCCTTAACACCAACAACAACAACACAGGAGTTGATGGACACCCCACACATAGTGTGTTGTTTCTCCTGTTGTTTCTCCAGATACATTGGTGATGCAGATTACATGGCATGTACTACGGATTCTGTGTTCAATAAAGCCTAGAGATAAGGCCTATGGTTCTATCACAACATACCCTATATACAAGTCTGCCTCCAGCCTCTGCCCCTCTTCCTCCTCACCCCTTCCTCCCTCCACTCACCTACAAACACCCTCCACCATCACTCCATTAAAGACAGGCAGGCAGAATACAGCAGGTATTGTAGGCAGGGCAGGCTAGGCATAAAGAGCAAGGTGGGCAGGCGGACACTAGGGCATACAGAGCAAGGTAGGCAGGCAGGGCAGGCTGGGCATACAGAACAAGGTAGGCAGGCAGGGCAGGCAAGGACATACAGAGCAAGGTGGGCAGGCAGGACAGGCTAGGGCACAGAACAAGGTGGCAGGCAGGGCAGGCAAGGGCATACAGAGCAAGGTGGGCAGGCAGGACAGGCTGGGGCATACAGAGCAAGGTGGCAAGCAGGGCAGGCTAGGGCATACAGAACAAGGTAGGCAGGCAGGGCAGGCAAGGGCATACAGAGCAAGGTAGGCAGGCAGAGCAGGCTAGGGCATACAGAGCATGTAGGCAGGCAGGGCAGGACAACCCAGAGCAGGATAGGACAACCCAGAGCAGACTAGGCAGGATAGGACAACCCAGAGCAGGCAGGAAAGGACAGGACAGTCCAGAGCAGGCAGGGAAGGACAAGACAGGTAAGAACAGACAGGGCAGGACAGGGACAGGCCAGAGCAGGCAGGACAGAAAAGACAAGCAAGAGTAGGCAGGGCAGGACAGGACAGGCCAGAGGCAGGAACAGGACAGATCAGACAGAACAAGGCAGAACCAGGACAGAACATTCCAGAACAGGCAGTACAGGCCAGGCAGGACAGGGTTGGGTAAGCAGGCAGGCAGAGATTGGTAAAGAATTCCAGATTTAACCCTTAAACGGTCCACACGTATATTTATGTTAGCTGCCAGTGCGTCTTTTGAAAAAAAAAAAAATTTTTTATGAAATAAAGAGCACTTTTTTTAAGTGTTATAGGATAAAAAATTGGGTCTGTAGTTACGAGATATGAGGCGGAGAGTTAGCACTGGATGCTCACCTGACAGCAACAGGAGTCCTGCCGCTTGCAGAAACTTGCCGAATCCTTTTTTTTCACTTTTTTTATTTTATATAATTTTTTATGTTCTCATAATCACAATTTATAGTAGTTCTTGTGATTTCATAGCCAATCTGTTTTGACACTAATATTATGTACTAAATTGTATAAA
>WNWK01019112.1:0-38497 GCA_009830355.1 Cherax destructor | reverse complement strand
AAATTGGGATATTCAGAATGAAAGATTCAGGGCTTGCAGGATGAAAGCTGGGTTGGAGGAGGTTCTGTGGAGGATAAGCCTTCAAGGTACGTATTGGGGAGGTGTAGAGCACGCAGGGAGGCAATTTGAGTGGAGTGTTTTGAGGTGGATGAGAACCTAGGGAGATATGAGAGGGGAATGTGGATAAGGGGTACGGATGCGATGGGGGTGTATGCTGATAAATGGTTTGCCAAATATTTGGACAAGGTAGATATAGCAGGGGTTGAGGGGATGATACTACAGAGAGGTGTTAAGGAGAGGATGGGGGAGGAGGACAGGAGGGGAATGGAGGGGGAGATATGGGAGGATGAGGTGTGGGAGGCGGTGGATGGTCTCAGCAAAGGGAAGGCACCAGGAATAGATGGGATTGCAAATGAATTTTACAGGGAGAACTGGGGTGCTGTGCGGGAGTGTGTCACTGGGGTGATGAACTGTATGAAGGTGGGAGGGGTGATGGGGAGGGAAATGGGTATGGGGGTGGTGGTATTGGTGAAGAAAGGGAAGGCGGGGGACATGGTCAGTAATTACAAGCCACTGATGTTATTGAATGCTGACTATAAAATATTCGTGAAGATTCTGGGTAATAGATTAAAACGGGTGGTGGAGAGAGTGATTGAAGAGGGGCAGGGTGGAATACCAGGCAGGGGGTGACCAGGGGCAGGAAAGGATTAAGGGTTTATAGATAGGTGTGGGGAGTCTTGAATTTGGACTGAGGGCTTATGACAGTGTGAATAGGGATGTGCTGCTCGAGATTATGCGATGACAGGGATTTAGGGGAAGTGTTAGTTGTTAGGTCTTGTATGAGGGCGAGTGTTAGGATTCAGGTGAATGGTAGGTTAGGGAGCGTGGTTCAGATGAACAGAGGGCTGTGACAGGATTGTTCCCTGTTGCAAATTCTGTTCGCCTGTTTGCAGGACCCGTTTTATAGGTGAGTGGGGGAGGGGATAGGGAGGGAAGGGGTAGTGGGGGTGGGGGTCATATAGGCATCGTGGGGTATGTGGATGACACCATGGTGCTCGTGGGTAGTAGGGAGGACTTAGAGTGGGTGGGGAGGGCTCTAAGGTTGTTTTGTTTGGCGACGGGTATGTGGGTGAACGAAGGAAAGTCGAAGTTGATGGAGGTGGGGACGTGGGTGGGCGGGAGATTGGCACGAGGGTTTGGGTGGCCCATTGTGGATAGCGTTAAAATATGTGGGATCGTGTTCATGAGGGAGGGAGTCATGGCTACGGGAAGTGAATTCGCGTAGGGTCGTGAAGGGGGCGAAGGATCGTATTAATAATTGGAGAGCGGGGGACCTAACCTAGGGGCAGAGGGTGATTGTCGTAAACAGCTTGGTTTATAGTAGATTGTGGCATATAGTGGTCGTTTATCCATTAAGGAAAGAGGATGTGAGGGAGTTGGAGAGTAGGGTGTTTCTGTACATATGGGTGGGTGGGCGCCATTATCTTCGGAAGGAAATTGTGCGAAACAGCGTCCGGTGGGGAGGTTTAGGGTTGATTTGGGTGGAACGTAGGCTCATATGTGCGTTTGTTAGAAGATGCATGATGAGAAGGGGGGACTGGGGAGGTGTGGAGAGGACGGGGTGGGGAGGGTGCTGAGGGAGGTTGGGGAGTGGTGGGAGGGGAAGGACTTGTCTTATTGCAGGGATATGTTGAGGAATTTGATGGTGATGGCGGAACCTCACAAACTGAATCTTACAGGAATCAAGAGACACGGGAAGAACTAAAAGCCATAAATGAAATTGAAAGAAACCCTAAGTCGAGAACAACAACCAGTATTGGGCCCCTACTTAAATGGGATGGGTCCTACACAGATGAGAGCAAGGAAATGAGTGAGTTACTTAAATCCCAGTATGACTCAGTCTTTAGCGAGCCACTAACCAGACTGAAAATCGAAAACCTAAATGATTTTTTTATTTGAGTGTCACAGACCTTGACAGACGCATGCCTTTCTGACATCACCACGACGCCAAATGACTTCGAAAAGGCAATAAATGACATGCCCATGCACTCCGACGCAGGCCCAGACTCATGGAACTCCGTGTTCATCAAGAACTGCAAGAAGCCCCTATCACATGTTTTTAACATCCTATGGAGAGGGAGCATGGACACTGGGATCGTCCCGCAGCTACTAAAAACAACAGACATAGCCCCGCTCCACAAAGGGGGCAGTAAAGCAATAGCAAAAAACTACAGACCAATTGCGCTAACATCCCTTATCATAAAAATCTTTGAAAGGGTTCTAAGAAGCAAGATCGCCACCCATCTTGATACCCATCAATTGCACAACCCAGGACAGCACGGGTTTAGAGCAGGCCGCTCCTGTCTGTCCCAACTACTGGACCACTACAACAAGGTCCTGGATGCTCTAGAAGATAAACAGAATGCAGATGTTATATACACAGATTTTGCAAAAGCCTTTGACAAGTGTGACCATGGTGTAATAGCACACAAAATGCTTGATAAAGGAATAACAGGAAAAGTTGGTAGATGGATCTATAATTTCCTAACATGTAGAACACAAAGAGTAGTAGTCAACAGAGTAAAGTCTGAGGCAGCTACTGTGAAAAGCTCTGTTCCACAAGGCACAGTACTTGCTCCCTTCCTATTCCTCATCCTCATATCAGACATTGACAGGGATATAAGCCACAGTGCTGTGTCTTCCTTTGCAGATGACACCCAAATCTGTATGACAGTGTCCACCGTTGAAGACACTGCAAGACTTAAAGCAGACATAAACCAAATCTTTAAATGGGCTGCAGAAAACAATATGAAGTTCAATGATGAGAAATTTCAATTACTCAGATACGGAAAACGTGAAGAAATTAAAATCTCATTGGAGTACAAAACTAATTTCAACCACACAATAGAGCGAAAAACTAATGTCAAAGACCTGGGAGTGATCATGTCAGAGGATCTCACCTTCAAGGACCATAACAATGTAGCAATTGCATCTGCTCGAAAAATGACAGGATGGATAATGAGAACCTTCAAAACCAGGGATGGCAAGCCCATGTTGACACTTTACAGATCGCTTGTTCTATCTAGGCTGGAATATTGCTGCACACTAACTGCACCTTTCAAGGCGGGTGAAATTGCTGACCTTGAAAATGTGCAGAGAACCTTTACCGCACGCATAAGTGCGATAAACCACCTCAACTACTGGGAACGCTTGAAGTTCCTAAACCTGTACTCTCTAGAACGCAGGCGGGAGAGATACCAAACTTGCACACAAAAATCACTCCCTATGAAAGCAAAAGACTCGGCAGGCGATGTAACATCCCCCCAATGAAGAGCAGGGGTGCCACTAGCACGTTGAGGGACAACATAATAAGTGTCAGGGGCCCAAGATTGTTCAACTGCCTCCCAGCATACATCAGGGGGATTACCAACAAACCCCTGGCTGTCTTCAAGCAGGCACTGGACAGGCACCTCAAGTCGGTACCTGATCAGCCGGGCTGTGGTTCGTACGTTGGGCTGCGTGCGGCCAGCAGTAACAGCCTGGTTGATCAGGCTCTGGTCCAACAGGAGGCCTGGTCACAGACCGGGCCGTGGGGGCGTTGACCCCTGGAATTCTCTCCAGGTAGACGGACAGGGGTAATGGTACGAGTGGGGAATGGGAAAGAGGGGGTGGCGGTGTACCCCACATATGACTGGAGAATCATTTGGGAGGTGTTCAAGGAATTATGGTTAAGGGAAAGGGACAGGGAGCATATGTACAGATTCATGCATGGAGTGGTGGCTTCGCGGGCAATTCTATTCACCATGGGTTTAGTGCAGAATGGTAGGTGTGAGAGGTGTGGCTTGCTGGAGTCGGCATTGCATGTGGTGTATTTTTGTGAAGCATTGGGGGAGGTGAGGGAATGGTTGGGTGGAGTCATTCGTGGGTTGGGAGGTGGTGGCGTTTCAATGCTAAGAGCAATATACCTGGATATAGGGAGAGTGGGGCATAGAGAAATGAGGGGGATTATGTATTGTATGGTAGATTACTTGTGTGGTGCAGAGATTACAGGAGAAGAGTAACAGGGAGAGGATGACGGCATTGGCGGCATGCATATATCGCACCAAGTGTAGGAATAGGGTGGTGTATGGTAGGGGTTGGGAGTCGGCTTTCGCGGAGGGGTACAGGAACATGAGTACAGTCATCCCTTGGTTTTCGCTTGTCCCAGTTTTCGCAGATTTTGGTTTTCACCTACTTTTTTCAGGGAAAATTTGTCTTAGTTTTCGCCGATTGTTTTAGTTTTCGCCGACCGTATGGGACCTGTCCACCAGTGCCGCGCACTACAAAGGCCGTAGCCACCCAGCCTCCACGCCATTGTCTGCAATCAAGCACACACTGACTGAACACCCCACGCACATTAAAAGTCATGCAGTGAGCTTAGATTGTTTACACTAAATTAGCAGCATGCAGAATCATGCACCTCTCTTATAGATGTGATTATAACATGAAAACAGATTTATAAAAACATTTATTAACATTGTTTTTGGGCCTTGATTATTGTGTGTGACTACTAAATAAGCTACCATGGGCCCAAAGAAAGCTCTAGTGCCACTTCTTTAGTAAAGAAAGTGAGGAACACTGTAGAAATGAAGAAAGAAATAATAGAAAAATATGATAGTGAAAGTGAGAAACACGATGGCGTTTAAGAGTGTAGCAGGCATGCAGGAGTGTTGCATGCATGCAGGGAGTGTAGCATGCATGCAGGGAGTGTAGCATGCATGCAGGGAGTGTAGCATGCATGCAGGAGTGTAGCATGCATGCAGGAGTGTAGCATGCATGCAGGGAGTGTAGCATGCATGCAGGGAGTGTAGCATGCATGCAGGGAGTGTAGCAGGTATGCAGGGAGTGAGCAGGTATGCAGGGAGTGTAGCAGTATGCAGGGAGTGTAGCAGGTATGCGGGGAGTGTAGCAGGTATGCAGGGAGTGTAGCATGTATGCAGGGAGTGAGCAGGTATGCAGGAGTGTAGCATGCATGCAGGAGTGTAGCATGCATGCAGGAGTGTAGCAGGTATGCAGGGAGTGTAGCAGTATGCAGGGAGTGTAGCATGCATGCAGGGAGTGTAGCAGGTATGCAGGGAGTGTAGCATGTATGCAGGGAGTGTAGCATGTATGCAGGGAGTGTAGCAGGTATGCAGGGAGTGTAGCAGGTATGCAGGGAGTGTAGCAGGTATTCAGGGAGTGTAACAGGTATGCAGGGAGTGTAGCATGCATGCAGGGAGTGTGCAGGTATGCAGGGAGTGTAGCATGTATGCAGGGAGTGTAGCATGTATGCAGGAGTGTAGCCGGTATGCAGGGAGTGTAGCATGTATGCAGGGAGTGTAACAGGTATGCAGGGAGTGTAGCATGTATGCAGGGAGTGTCACAGGTATGCAGGGAGTGTAACATGTATGCAGGGAGTGTAACATGTATGCAGGGAGTGTAACAGGTATGCAGGGAGTGTAGCAGGTATGCAGGGAGTGTAACATGTATGCAGGGAGTGTAACAGGTATGCAGGAGTGTAGCAGGTATGCAGGGAGTGTAACATGTATGCAGGAGTGTAGCATGTATACAGGGAGTGTAACAGGTATGCAGGGAGTGTAGCAGGTATGCAGGGAGTGTAGCATGTATGTAGGGAGTGTAGCATGTATGCAGGGAGTGTAGCAGGCATGGAGGGAGTGTAGCAGGCACGGAGGGAGTGTAACAGGCAGGGAGGGAGTGTAGGAGGCAGGGAGGGAGTGTAGCAGGCATGCAGGGAAGTGACCCCGGATAAGGACTTGGTACCTAGAGTCCTTATGGAGGGGAATTCCCCTTCCAAAAATTAGGGTCTCTTCCCTCTCCCCTCTTCCCTCTCTCCCATCCAGCAACATCAGTCTGCAATAAAGGTAAGTGCCACATTCAGTTCATTCATTTGTGCATGTAAATCTATCTTTAAGGCCCCCACCCCAAATTTTTTTCCAAACTTCTGGGTTTCTGGAACGGATTAATTGAATTTCCATTATTTCTTATGGGGAAAATAGTTTTGGTTTTCGCCGATTTTGGTTTTAGCCGATCCATCTGGAACGGATTAAAATCGAAAACCGAGGGATGACTGTATGGGGGATCTATGGGGGGGTCTAACAAGGGGGCTGGACGTCCGGGCTGCAGGTGGAGTGGGTGGCTGAAAGGGGTGAATGCTTCAGGGATAGGTAGAATAGAGGTGTGTGTGGGGTATGGACGAGGGGGGCCGATAGTGGGCACGGAGGACGTCTACCACCTGACTTAGGTGGGGAGACGTATGACTAGAGCAGCGGAAAGTATGCAAGGAGGAATGGGGTTTGAAAACGAGGGAAGGGTCAGTAAGGGGAAAGTGAGGGTTTGTCCTGTCCTGTGCATTTCATATGGTGTGAAGAGGTTGATTAAACATAGGTTTAGCAGCGTTCCCTAGGTGTGGGATGACCGAGTTGTTTCAGATGTTCACCTGCTGTCATATCAATGTAATGTATTAGGTCTTGCGGGTTAACATAATTAAGAAAAACAGAGAGTTACGGTGGTGCCAGAAAGATGAGCATGATTCCGGAGTTACATAGGTATTAAACATTATAGGGCCTGTACCTGCGTGTACGGCACTGTACAATAAAATTGCAAAAGAACAAACTCAGCAAGTGTGTCAGAAGAACTATTGTAAGGTGTCTACCTGGAGTCTACCTGGAGAGAATTCCAGGGGTCAACGCCCCCACGGCCCGGTACATGTAAAACACCCAGTGAATAGCCACTGACTAGAGGTACTAGAGGATGATTCCGGTGGAGATATTGTAATATTCCACAGTAAATAGTATGGTGGGTTTCGGCAGGGGTAGGTCTCGGGCATAGGAATAGTGTAATGTGGACATACTGAAGTAACCTGAGAGGGTTATCACTGGTGAATAATTGTAAATAATTTGTTGAGATTGAAATTGTTCAGCTGTTGTCATAAATTTGTACCCGAGAATATTTTGAGGTTGTATGGTTCGTGTCATGAGGACCGTAGTAAGGTTTGAAATAATAAACAATACAAATTGTTAAAAGAAAAAAGTACAGGATAATTGTAGACAGAGTTCAGGTATAGGGGTTTCAGTGTCGACATGTGTGTGGAGACCTGCAAATCTTTTGTTAGGTAAAGAATAGTGAGCTTGGTAATGTAGTGGTTTTGTGTATAATATAAACGTTACAATTTGGAAGTAAAATTGTAATAAGTACGATTTGTAAGTACTTTATTGTCATAACTGGGACATTTCTTGTGGAGTCGCATAATACCTAAGGTTTTCGAATACAGTGGTACCTCAAGTTACGATGGTCCCCAAAATCGCCCTTTTATGTAAGTTTATTTTTTTAAATGCTTTTGTAGGTATATTTTTGGGGGTGTAAAAGGACTAGTCTATTTTACCTTATTCCTTATGGGGATAAATTCGTTTGGTAATGGCACTTGAACAGCATTCACCAACAATGATGATCTGATACGAAATGTCATCATATCAAAAACAATATACTCAGATCACAACATAATAGAGGTCCAGACATGCATGCGGGGAGCCCCAGATCAACAAAATGTGATCAGCCGTGAGGAAGCTTTCTCCAAATTCAACTTCAATAACAAAAACATAAGGTGGGACCAAGTAAACCAAGTCCTAAATGATATAAACTGGGAAGATTGCCTAAGCATCACGGATCCCAACCTATGTCTAGAACAAATTAACTCTGTGGTACTTGAGGTTTGCTCAAGGCAAATTCCCTTAAGGAAAAGGAGGAGAAGATACAAACTAGAAAGAGAGAGGCGCTCCCTATACAGGCGAAGGCACAGAATAACGGGAGGCCAATATCTCTGGAATACGTAGGGAGACACTAGTCTGAGAAATAGCAAACATCGAATTAAAACTAAAGGAATCTTATAGGAATCAAGAGACACAGGAAGAACTAGGAACCATAAATGAAATTGAAAGAAACCCTAAGTATTTCTTTTCCTATGCAAAATCAAAGTCGAGAACAACAACCAGTATTGGGCCCCTACTTAAACCGGATGGGTCCTACACAGATGACAGCAAGGAAATGAGTGAGTTACTTAAATCCCAGTATGACTCAGTCTTTAGCGAGCCACTAACAAGACTGAAAATCGAAAACCTAAATTATTTTTTTATGAGAGTGCCACAGAACTTGACAGACGCATGCCTTTCTGACATCATCACGATGCCAAATGACTTCAAAAAGGCAATAAATGACATGCCCATGCACTCCGCTCCAGGCCCAGACTCATGGAACTCCGTGTTCATCAAGAACTGCAAGAAGCCCCTATCACATGCTTTTAACATCCTATGGAGAGGGAGCATGGACACTGGGATCGTCCCACAGCTACTAAAAACAACAGACATAGCCCCGCTCCACAAAAGGGGCAGTAAAGCAATAGCAAAGAACTACAGACCAATTGCGCTAACGTCCCATATCATAAAAATCTTTGAAAGGGTTCTAAGAAGCAAGATCGCCACCCATCTTGATACCCATCAATTGCACAACCCAGGACAGCATGGGTTTAGAGCAGGCCGCTCCTGTCTGTCCCAACTACTGGACCACTACGACAAGGTCCTGGATGCTCTAGAACATAAACAGAATGCAGATGTTATATACACAGATTTTGCAAAAGCCTTTGACAAGTGTGACCATGGTGTAATAGCACACAAAATGCGTGATAAAGACATAACAGGAAAAGTTGGTAGATGGATCTATAATTTCCTAACACGTAGAACACAAAGAGTAGTAGTCAACAGAGTAAAGTCTGAGGCAGCTACTGTGAAAAGCTCTGTTCCACAAGGCACAGTACTTACTCCTATCCTATTCCTCATCCTCATATCAGACATTGACAGGGATATAAGCCACAGTGCTGTGTCTTCCTTTGCAGATGACACCCGAATCTGTATGACAGTGTCCACCGTTGAAGACACTGCAAGACTCCAAGCAGGCATAAACCAAATCTTTAAATGGGCTGCAGAAAACAATATGAAGTTCAATGATGAGAAATTTCAATTACTCAGATACGGAAAACGTGAAGAAATTAAAATCTCATCAGAGTACAAAACTAATTCCAACCACACAATAGAGCGAAAAACTAATGTCAAAGACCTGGGAGTGATCATGTCAGAGGATCTCACCTTCAAGGACCATAACAATGTAGCAATTTCATCTGCTCGAAAAATGACAGGATGGATAATGAGAACCTTCAAAACCAGGGATGCCAAGCCCATGTTGACACTTTACAGATCACTTGTTCTATCTAGGCTGGAATATTGCTGCACACTAACTGCACCTTTGAAGGCCGGTGAAATTGCTGACCTTGAAAATGTGCAGAGAACCTTCACCGCACGCATAAGTGCGATAAACCACCTCAACTACTGGGAACGCTTGAAGTTCCTAAACCTGTACTCTCTAGAATGCAGGCGGGAGAGATACATTATTATATACACATGGAAAATTCTCGAGGGCTTAGTACCAAACTTGCACACAAAAATCACTCCTTACGAAATCAAAAGACTCGGCAGGCGATGTAACATCCCCCCAATGAAGAGCAGGGGTGCCACTAGCACGTTGAGGGACAACACAATAAGTGTGAGAGGCCCACGAATGTTCAACTGCTTCCCAGCATACATCAGGGGGATTACCAACAAGCCCCTGGCTGTCTTCAAGCAGGCACTGGACAGGCACCTCAAGTCGGTACCGGATCAGCCGGGCTGTGGTTCGTACGTTGGACTGCGTGCGGCCAGCAGTAACAGCCTGGTTGATCAGGCTCTGGTCCAACAGGAGGCCTGGTCACAGACCGGGCCGCGGGGGCGTTGACCCCTGGAATTCTCTCCAGGTAGACTCCAGGTAGACCACTGTATATATGAGATGCTGACATAGCATCTTGCACAGTACAAGGACATTTGAGCTGTGAGGGGCATTCCATGAGGGGATGGATAGTGTACTGTTTGATGGGATAGTGTGAAGTGTTAATATGTATTTATTGTACATAAGCTGTTCCTTTCAATAAGGATACAAAAGAAGAACAATAATGCGTTATCTAGGGATTTGGTGAGCGGTACATGTTTTTATACATGAAGGTCTGTGATTGTAATTCAAATTTTTTCACATTTGTATGATGTTTACGTTATTGTTATGTGTTTTGTAAAAATTTGTATTTTAAATAAAAATATAAAAAAAAATCTCACTCAAAACTTTTTCTTATTTTCAACAAAATTCGTTGATAACATCTCAACCACCCTCTCATTTGCTCTCTTTTTACATTGCTTTACCACTCTCTAACCTCTCTTTTTCTCTCCATATACTCTTCCCTCCTTGCATCACTTCTACTTTGTAAAAACCTCTCATATGCTAACTTTTTCTCCCTTACTATTATTATTACCATTATTATTATTATCATCATCATCATTAATATGGCATCTTCAAGACTAATAACACTCTCAGTGATTTTAATGTGTTCTTGCATACCAGCACAGTCAAAGTCAGACCGAAACATCATCATAGCCTGGAACCTAACCTGCCATTTAAGTGGGGCTCTACTGTACAATATGTATTGACATTTCAATCATATTCTATTGCCTGATTGTTCTTTAGCCTTTCAGGTAAAGTCTACTAGAACATTTTACCTCTTACTGATTTTGCGAACTGGATGCTAAAGTGATGCCATTTAAAAATAATTATTATTTTTCTTTTTATTTTTAGGCAAACTTCATAAATTTCCAATATAGATGTTTGAACAGCTTCTTAAAAACATAGACCTACGTTGTTACTGCTAGTGCTGCAAACATAGATCAACGATGTACTTTTCCTGCCTTCAAATTTGGCACAATAGGCCTGTGTAGCCTAGACATGAGAGAATGGGTCTGCGCACTCAATGTGCACCGTATGAAAAAATTGGGGACCTCGTGGTACCACATAGTAGCACCAGTTAGTTTCAGCACCAACTTGGGTCAACATCATGGTAAACTAACGTGATTCACTCACACCTCACCATATTAACACTCTCTTATTCGAGGAAAGTGATGTAGAACCCGAGTTTAGTGGCCACTAATGATCAAGGAATTAGTGAAAATATTGACAATAACCCAGATGACCCTCAACCCATCACCGCTGAGGTGGGTAAAATGTGGCAATACCAGACTCTCAGCCAAGCACCTCTGGAGTGGCCAGTGGCAACACAGATCCTCAGCCAAGCACCTCTGGGGTAGCCAGTGTGGACACACTAAACCTTCGGCCAAGCATCTCTGGGGTGGCCAGTGTTACTACTGAGAGGCAATTATGCAAGCGGAAATTAAAATTTTCTGTCAGTTTTGGTGATGACGAAAGTGAAAGTGATATAAGTTATGATGAGATTGATTTTATGCCCTTAGATGATTTCTTGAGTGATTGTGATTTACATTATTCCCTAATGAAGTGTATATTTAGGCGTCATTGCCTATGTTCAGGTAGTGTGCCATATGCAGTCCCCAAGTGGCGTGGGAGGTCACGATCGAAAACCACGACCACTGACAGTGATACTGATTGTGAAGGAGAATATGTGGGGATGGAGTAAGAGGAGGTGGTGGTGGTGGGTGGCATTGTGCCTGGGCCGCATGGCACAGTGGGCAGGCAGACAAAGGACAGCCTGGCACCTCCTCAACCATGTGTTGCCTCCACTCCCATCCCTCCTCCTCCTCCCCCACGCCCCATGCCACAGGTCCACCCTGCCCCATTTGACAGTGAATGGAACTGGATGCAAAATACAACATTCGTGCAACATCCTTTCAATTTTGATGCCAGTGGAAGTGGCATCCTCCCAGAATGTCCCATCACGAATAAGTCCAGAGAGTTTGACTATTTCCAAGTTTACTTTGACGAGCCGATAATGAACTTGATTGTCAGCCAGACGAACAATTACTTCTATATAATGGACAACACACAGGTTGCAGAATCGTCACAGCTGCACAGATAGAAAGATACAACTGTGGCTGAAATGTATTTATTCCTTGGCACTGTCATGCTTTTGCCTCATACATATCAGCACAATATAGCATAGTACTGGTCCACAGACTACTTCATCAGTACTCCTGTCTTCCGTGACCTTCATTACAACAGATTCACACTGAAATGACCTTCTATACAAAATCCAGGAAGTGTTTATGTATATGAAGCAGAAATTCATAACCTGCTTTTATCCCTTCAAGAATATTGTTGTCGACGAATCCTTGATTCTGTTCAAGGGACGACTGTCATTCAAACAATATACAGTGGACCCCCAGTTTTTGTAATGCTCCAAACTCGAACAATTATGTAAGTGTATTTTTGTAAGTGCTTTTGTAAGTGTATTGTTGGGGTCTAAAAGGACTAAGCTAATTTACATTATTCCTTATGGGAACAAATTCGTTCGGTAACGGCACTTGAACAGCATTCTGGAATGAATTAATTATGAACACCGGGGGTCCACTGTATACCAAGCAAACATAATCACTTTGGTATAAAACATTTTGTTATGTGTGACTGTGAGAGTGGAGAAACACACTCAATGATGACAGGCGGATGTTGGGCATTTCCAGTGATGTTGTTCACAAGATGATGGGGCCATACCTTGGCAAGGATCATACATTGTACACAGACAACTGGTATACAAGCCCTATTCTCCTGAGGGTGCTAGTGTTGTCCTGGAGGATAGTTCTCCTGAGGGTGCTAGTGTTGTTCTGGAGGACAGTGCTCCTGAAGGTGCTAGTGTTGTCCTAGAGGACAGTGCTCCTGAGGGTGCTAGTGTTGTCCTGGAGGACAGTGCTCCTGAAGGTGCTAGTGTTGGAGATGGAACAAAAGGGGATGTTAGCACTAGTGCTGAAGATAGAAATGAGACAGGAAAACACGCACCAGTAGGGAATACATTAGGGAACACAGTCACAAAAAACAAGGCAAACAGAAACCAGGCCTATGCAAATATTATGCACTTGGTATCTGCAGGCATGGAATATCTGGGAAAACAGATGGGACATGCAACTTTGATCACCCCAGAAAATGCGGTGCCCATATGACAACAGGAAAATGCAATCTCCCTTCCTGTAAGTTTTTCCACCCTGAAATGTATCACTTCACTTCAGGAAAGATAGTGCTATAACTTATATTGCCAGGCACACCACCTAAAGGGTACAAGACAACACAGAACATCCAGACCATGGGAAAACCTGGGTAGCCAAAGCCACTCCAGAGAGTTTTTTAGGGCCAGGAAGGAAAAAAAGCTGGCAGGAAATGACAGAAATCGTACACCAACTGCAATCATTTCTGGAGTGGAATCATAGTCAACATTCATCTTTGCAAATATACAGGGTCTAAAGCCAGCGACGAACAACAAAATACCTTACATCCGTGGACTGCTTACAGAGTCAAATGCAATGTTTGCGGTTTTCACAGAGACCCACATAAAGGATCACTTGGACAATGAAATATGGATCCTGGGCTACAACCTATACAGATGTGACAGAGTGAACAGGCAAAAAAAGGGGGAGGGTTGGCCTGTATATCACAGAATCACTCACTCAGCACCTGGACCAGATTCATGGAATGCTTTATTTATAAAGCAGTGCAAAGTACCATTAGCAAGAGCCCTTAGTATTCTGTGGAGAAAGAGCTTAGATCTAGGTGAAATACTGAAGGCCTTAAAGAGTGCAGACATAGCTTCTTTGCATAAGGGAGGTAGTAGAGCACTAGTTAAAAATTACAGACCAGTAGCCCTCACTTCTCACATCATAAAAATCTTTGAAAGAGTGATGAGACGGCAGATTACAAACTTCATGGACCAGCACAATCAACATAACCCGAACCAGCATGGCTTCAGAGCAGGACAATCATGCCTGTCACAACTGCTGAACCATTATGACAGAATTACGGAGGCATTGGAGGACGACCAAAACACAGATGTGATTTACACAGATTTTGCAAAGGCATTTGACAAATGTGATCATGGAGTGATAGTGCACAAAATGAGGGCCATAGGCATTACTGGGAAGGTAGGCAGATGGATATTTGAGTTCCTAACACACAGAACACAAAAAGTTGTAGTGAACAGGGCAAGATCCAGCATCAGCGAGGTCAAAAGCTCAGTGCCTCAAGGCACTGTTCTGGCACCTCTGCTGTTTCTCATCCTCATAGCAGACATAGATAAAAACACCCAGCACACTTTTGTATCATCATTTGCAGATGACACTAAAATAAGCATGAAAGTTACTACGGTAGAAGACACTGAAAAATTACAGGAGGACATAAGCAGGGTCTTCCAGTGGGCAGTGGAGAACAACATGACGTTCAATGGTTTTAAGTTTCAGCTGCTTAGGTATGGAAAAAATGAAGAACTCAAAAGGAACACTATATACAAAACGCAAGAGGGTCACCACATAGAACAAAAGGAACACGTTAAGGACTTGGGAATAATTATGTCTGCTGATCTGTCTTTTAAAGACCATAACAAAACAAAGATCACAACAGCCAGGAAGATGACGGGGTGGGTATTGAGAACTTTCAAAACAAGAGAAATAATGCCGATAGTGACACTCTTCAAATCGCTAGTGCTCCTCACTTAGAATACTGCTCTGTGCTGACGGCCCCGTTCAGGGCAGGATAAATATCAGAGCTGGAACAAATTCAGAGATCGGTTTACGGCTCACATTGAGCCATTGAAACATCTAAATTATTGGGAACGCCTTCAAGTCTTGAACATGTACTCATTGGGACGGAGGAGAGAGAGATACATGATAATATATACTTGGAAAGTACTTGAGGGCCTGGTCCCAAATCTGCACACTGCCATAACAACATACTGGAGTGAGAGATATGGGAGAAAGTGTAAAATAAACCCAGTGAGGAGCAGGGGTGCAGTGGGGACAATACGGGAGCACTGTATTAACATCCGAGGACCCAGACTATTCAACAACTTACCAGAAGATATCCGAAACATTGCTGGAACCAGTGTAGAAGCCTTCAAGAGGAAACTGGACAAGTATCTTCATCGGGTGCCAGATCAACCAGGCTGTGATGGATATGTGGGGCAGTGGGCCTCAAGCAGCAATAGCCTGGTTGACCAGGCAAGCACCAGACGAGCCTGGCCCATGGCCGGGCTCAGAACTACTAAATGCCTCAAATGATGTAGTTGAAGTTTTAGCAGTAAAATTTGAGAATCAAAACCTGGTCATCGTGGTTGTATACAAGCCTCCGGATGCAACGTCCCATCAATTCCAGGAACATCTTCTGAAAATTGACCACTCTCTGGAAAACCTTTCAGCTCCTGGCCCCAACATCTTGCTCCTGGGAGACTTCAACCTAAGGCACCTAAAATGGAGGAATATTGCAAATAATGTGGTAGCTTAGATAACACCAGGAGGCAGCTCAGATGAAAACTCGCAAACACACGAGCTTTTAAATCTCTTCAGCAAATAATAGAGCCTACAAGATTGGAGAATACACTGGACCTCATCTTCACTAACAATGATGATCTGATACAAAATGTCATCATATCAAAAACAATATACTCAGATCACAATATAATAGAGGTCCAGACATGTATGCGGGGGGCCCCAGACCGACAAAATGATCAGTCTTGATGGAGCCTTCACCAAATTCAACTTCATTAACAAAAACATAAGGTGGGACCAATTAACCAAGTCCTAA
This sequence comes from Cherax destructor, assembly GCA_009830355.1. NCBI lineage: Eukaryota > Metazoa > Arthropoda > Malacostraca > Decapoda > Parastacidae > Cherax > Cherax destructor. The sequence continues at coordinate 22,807 of WNWK01019112.1, read as the reverse complement.
ATTATATAAACTGGAAAGATAGCCTAAGCATCTCAAATTCTAACCTATGTCTAGAACAAATTAACTCTGTGGCACTTGAGGTTTGCTCAAGACAAATTCCCTTAAGGAAAAGGAGGAGAAGATGTAAACTAGAAAGAGAAAGGCACTCCGTATACAGGCGAAGGCAAAGAATAACAGAGCAGCTACAAGAGGCCAATATATCTGAAATATGTAGGGAGACACTGGTCAGAGAAATAGCAAACATCAAACTAAAACTAAAGGAAAATTACAGGACTCAAGAAGCGCGGGAAGAATTAAAAGGCATAAATGAAATTAAAAGAAACCCAAAGTATTTCTTTTCTTATGCCAAATCAAAGTCGAGAACAACATCCAGTATTGGGCACCTACTTAAACGGGATGGGTCCTACATAGATGACAACAAGGAAATGAGTGAGCTACTAAAGTCCTAGTATGACTCAGTTTTTAGCGAGCTGAAAACCAGACTGAAAGTCAAAGACCTAAATGAATTTTTTATGAGAGTGCCACAGAACTTGATAGACGCATGCCTATCTGACATTATTCTGATGCCAAATGACTTCGAAGAGGGGATAAATGACATGCCCATGCACTCTGCCCCAGGCCCAGACTCGTGGAACTCCATGTTCATCAAGAACTGCAAGAAGCCCCTATCACGTGCTTTTAACATCCTATGGAGAGGGAGCATGACACTGGGGTCGTCCCGCAGTTACTAAAAACAACAGACATAGCCCCACTCCACAAAGGGGGCAGTAAAGCATTGGCAAAGAACTACAGACCAATAGCGCTAACATCCCATATCATAAAAATCTTTGAAAGGGTTCTAAGAAGCAAGATCGCCACTCATCTAGATACCCATCAATTACACAACCCAGGGCAGCATGGGTTTAGAGCAGGTCGCTCCTATCTGTCCCAACTACTCGACCACTACGATGCACTAGAAGACAAACAGAATGCAGATGTTATGTACACAGACTTTGCAAAAGCCTTTGACAAGTCATGGTGGCATAGCACACAAAATGCGTGATAAAGGAATAACAGGAAAAGTTAGCAGATGGTTCTATAATTTCCTAACAAATAGAACACAAAGAGTAGTAGTCAACAGAGTAAAGTCTGAGGTGGCTATGGTGAAAAGCCCTGTTCCACAAGGCACAGTATTCGCTCTCATTTTGTTCCTCATCCTCATATCGGACATAGACAGGGATGATAAATTAAACACATATGCAACACTTGGGTATCTTTATTGAGGAAACGTTTTGACACACAGTGGCTTCATCAGTCCATACAAAGGAGAAAGGTGAAAAACAGGAGGAGTTTGAAGTAATCAGTCCCTCGGCATTGAGTCGATGTAGTCAGTCCATCAATCTTGAAAAGAATACAGCATAAGTGCTAGGGAGTAGCTTATATACCGTCGGCAGGAGAGGTGCAGAAGTCAAAGGTGGTGTCACATTTGTCTGATGTGGAAGTAGATCGTGCGCAAGGGTTGGGCAAGTGAAGAATTCCCTGTATTAAGATCCTAAGATGTTGCCGTGTCAGACAGGATGTAGATGAATGGTTCAGAGAACCGACAAGTTGATAAATTAGACACATATGCAACACTTGGGTATCTTTATTGAGGAAACATTTTGCCACACAGTGGCTTCATCAGTCCATTAGTCCACAGCAACATCTTAGGATCTTAATACAGGGAATTCTTCACTTGCCCAACCCTTGGGCACGACCTACTTCCACATCAGACAAATGTGACACCACCTTCGACTTCTGCACCTCTCTTGCCCACGGTATATAAGCTACTCCCTAGCAATTATGCTGTATTCTTTTTAAGATTTATGGACTGACTACATCGACTCAAGGCCGAGGGACTGATTACCTCAAGCTCCTCCTGTTTTTCACCTTTCTCCTTTGTATGGACTGATGAAGCCACTGTGTGGCAAAACGTTTCCTCAATAAAGATACCCAAGTGTTGCATATGTGTCTAATTTATCAACTTGTCGGTTCTCTGAATCATTCATCTACATAGATAGGGATATAAACCACAGTGCTGTGTCTTCCTTTGCAGATGACACCTGAATCTGCATGACAGTGTCCACCATTTTAGACACTGCAAGACTCCAAGCGGACATCAACCAAATCTTTAAATGGGCTACAGAAAACAATATGAAGTTCAACGATGAGAAATTTCAATTAAACTCTGATATGGAAAACGTGAGGAAATTAAAATTTCATCGGAGAATAAAACAAATTCCAACCACACAATAGAGCAAAAAACTAATGTCAAAGACCTGGGAGTGATCATGTCAGAGGATTTCACCTTCAAGGACCACAACACAGTAGCAATTGCATCTGCTTCGAAAATGACAGGATGGATAATGAGAACCTTCAAAACCAGGGATGCCAAGCCAATGATGACACTTTTCAGGTCACTTGTTCTATCTAGGCTGGAATATTGCTGCACACTAACTGCACCTTTCAAGGCAGGTGAAATTGCTGAACTAGAAAATGTGCAGAGAACCTTCACAGCACGTATAACTGCGATAAACCGCCTCAATTACTGGGAACACTTGAAGTTTCTAAACCTGTACTCCCTAGAACGCAGGCGGGAGAGATACATTATTATATACACTTGGAAAATCCTAGAAGAATTAGTACCAAACTTGAACACGAGAGTCAATCCCTACAAAAGCAAAAGACTTGGCAGATGATGCAACATCCCCCAATGAAAAGCAAGGGTGCCACTAGCACGTTGAGAGACAACACAATAAATGTCAAGGGCCCAAGACTGTTCAACTGCCTCCCAGTGTACATAAGGGGGATTACCAATAGACCCCTGGCTGTCTTCAAGCAGGCACTGGACAGGCACCTAATGTCAGTACCTGACCAGCCATGCTGTGGTTCGTACATTGGACTGTGTGCGGCCAACAGTAACAGCCTGGTTGATCAGGCTCTGATCCGCCATGAAGCCTAGTCACAGACCGGGCCGCGGGGGCGCTGACCCCCGGAACTCTCTCCAGGTAAACTCCAGGCAAGTTTAATATTATTAAAAAATAAGAATTTTACTCTGGAATTTTGGTCATCCTCACAAGAAAGTAAGAAGGTTAACAAATGAAATTTTCATTGACCAAGCACAGCTACATTGCCACTCAATACCCTTGTTTTGCATGAAGTTTTACCCCTAGACAAAGCCAATATACAAACAGCCTCTCCTCACTTAGCGACGTACTTGTTTACAGATGCCTCAGACTTATGACGGGCTCTCTGATCAGTATACATGCCTAAATAATGTATATTAGAGCTGATTTCCTCTATTCTGTTTATTACAATACAGTGGAACCCTGGTTTTCAAATTTAATCCGTTCCTGATGGTCGTTCTAAAACTGAAACTTGCGATAACTGAATCAATATTTCCCAAAAGAAATAATGTAAATACAATTAATCTGTTCCAGACACCCAAAAATATTCACACAAAAAAATTCATTTTTGAAGAATAAATATAGTTTTACATACAGCTCCTCAAGAGACACCAGTATGTCTCCACAAACAGTATAGCCTCGACTACTCAGCCTGTAGCCATAGACAGTATTCTTGGCCCTTTCTCATTTACATCAATGATCTCCCCAACATATCTCATATCTTTAAAGGTGCTCTATTCACATATCACACCACTTAAGTCTTCTCCCACTCAAATACAACTATGCTTAGTGACACTGTTAATAAACCATACCAGGGGTGGGGTTAGAACCCGCGATCAGAGAGTCTCAAAATTCCATAACATCGTGTTAGCCACTGGGACAACTAGCTTCAATAAGATTCATCCAACTAGGATGAACAGCCTTGAACAGCCTTCAACAATAACAGCAAGCCTTCAACAGCCTTCAACCTCAACAGCTAGCCTTCAACGGCCTTCAACATCAAACACTAGCCTTGAATAGCCTTCAACATCATCAGGCTAGCCTTCAACAGCCTTCAACCTCAACAGCTAGTCTTAAACAACATTCAACATCAACAGCTAGCCTTGAATAGCTTTCAACATCATCAGGCTAGCCTTGAACAACCTTCAACATCAACAGCTAGCCTTGAACAGCCTTGAACATCAACAGCTAGCCTTGAACAGCTTTCAACATCAACAGCTAGACTTGAACAACCTTCTACATCAACAGCTAGCCTTGAACAACCTTCAACATCAACAGCTAGACTTGAACAACCTTCTACATCAACAGCTAGCCTTGAACAACCTTCAACATCAACAGCTAACCTTGAACAACCTTCAACATCAAATACTAGCCTTGAGTAGCCTTCAACATCAACAGCTAGCCTTGAACAACCTTCAACATCAAAAGCTAGCCTTGAACAACCTTCAACATCAACAGCTAGCCTTGAACAACCTTCAACATAAACAGCTAGCCTTGAACAGCCTTCAACATCAACAGCTAGCCTTGAACAGCCTTCAACATCAACAGCTAGCCTTGAACAGCCTTCAACATCAACAGCTAGCCTTGAACAACCTTCAACATCAACAGCTAGCCTTGAACAACCTTCAACATCAACAGCTAGCCTTGAACAGCCTTCAGCATCAACAGCTACCTTGAACAACCTTCAACATCAACAGCTAGCCTTGAACACCCTTCAATATCAACAGCTAGCCTTCAACGGCCTTCAACATCAAACACTAGCCTTGAACAACCTTCAACATCAAACACTAGCCTTGAATAGCCTTCAACATCAACAGCTAGGCTTCAACAACCTTCAACATCAACAACTAGCCTTGAACAACCTTCAACATCAACAGCTAGCCTTGAACGACCTTCAACATCAAACGCTAGCCTTGAATAGCCTTCAACATCAACAGCTAGCCTTGTACAACCTTCAACATCAACAGCTAGACTTGAACAAACTTCAACATCAAATGCTAGCCTTGAACAACCTTCAACATCAACAGCTAGCCTTGAACAACCTTCAACATCAAATGCTAGCCTTGAACAACCTTCAACATCAACAGCTAGCCTTGAACAACCTTCAACATCAAATGCTAGCCTTGAACAACCTTCAACATCAAATGCTAGCCTTGAATAACCTTCATCATCAACAGCTAGCCTTGAACAACCTTCAACATCAAACACTAGCCTTGAACAACCTTCAACATCAACAGCTAGCCTTGAACAACCTTCAACATCAACAGCTAGCCTTGAACAACCTTCAACATCAAATGCTAGCCTTGAATAGCCTTCAACGTCAACAGCTAGCCTTCAACATCAAATGTTAGCCTTAAATAGCCTTCAACATCAAAGGCTAGCCTTGAATAACCTTCAACATCAAATGCTAGCCTTGAATAGCCTTCAACATCAACAGCTAGCCTTCAACAGCCTTCAACATCAACAGCTAGCCTTAAACAACCTTCAACATCAACAGCTAGCCTTGAACAACCTTCAACATCAAATGCTAGCCTTGAATACCCTTCAACATCAACAGCTAGCCTTCAACAGCCTTCAACATCAACAGCTAGCCTTGAACAACCTTCAACATCAAACGCTAGCCTTGAATACCCTTCAACATCAACAGCTAGCCTTAAACAACCTTCAACATCAACAGGTAGCCTTGAACAACCTTCAAATATCAAACGCCAGCCTGAATACCCTTCAACATCAACAGCTAGCCTTCAAGAATCAAGATCAACAGGTGGCCTTTACAATTTATTCAACATCAACGCACTACACCTCTTCAAGATTAAAAAGTATTTTATTCAATAATCATAGACATTCATATTAATATTTTATTCAATACACTGCCACTCACACATTCATATTAATATTTTATTCAATACACTGCCTCTCACACATTTATATTAATATTTTATTCAATACACTGCCACTCACACAGGCATACCAGGGGCAGCGGCATCTGAGCTCCATATTTTTCTCATCACCCAGAGTTTATCAATGCTCCTATGATGACCTAGCTGCAAGCAAAACTGCACTAACCTACGTAGCATCCAGAATGACCCAAGAATACCAGCAGTGAGACCTACAAACCAAATAAACTGACGATTAAAGGAAGACTGCCCACAAACCCAAAGCATCACCCCGCTGCCAAACAAATGCTTACCATCCTACAGCTTACCAGCCTACAGCTTACCAGCCTACAACTTACCAGCCTACAGCTTACCAGCCTACAGCTTACCAGCCCACAGCTTACCAGCCTACAACTTACCAGCCTACAGCCTACCAGCCTACAGCTTACCAGCCTACAGCTTACCAGCCTACAGTTTACCAGCCTACAGCTTACCAGCCTACAGCTTCATCTTGCCCCACCAACTACCCCGACTACTGTGTTCAAATGAGACGTAACTTCAGAAGAACCAATTCCAAAATCAACAAGAAAACACCAAGAAATCTACTAGTCAACTTGTCTACCAAGGACGCCGGTACACCCTCCACCCCCCTCACCACCACCCAGGATGCCGATACACCCTCCACCCCCCTCACCACCACCCAGGGTGATGCATCAACAACAAACATGGCTGCCTCCCCCACAAGCTCCCCCTTCACTGGCTTCACCCAAGATAATCTATCAGGTATGACGAATGATCCAGATACACTAAAGTCATACATCATCAAATTAATCAATGAAAATATGGACCAACGTAAAGCACTTCTAAAACAGGATACCAGGATGACACAACTTTAAAACAAAATCCTCAGCCTTGAACAAAAGTTAACATCAACTGGAATGACTGATTTTGGCAAAACCCTCCAAACTGTCATTAATAGCCACACTGGACAGATAACATCTATAAATGCAAAGGTTGAGGAAGCAGTAAAGGAGTGGAAGAACAACATGGATAACCAGTTTAATGACTACCTTGCACTACAAGAAGACAAAACCGAGCAAGAAAAGTTATCAGACGCAGTAATAGTGAACAGTCCATTCTTTCCCAGTGATATGACCCAAGCAAACAGTAAAGACATTACTTTACAGATCATCAAAGATCAAATAAACGTAAATGTACCAGTGACAGATATAAAAGAAGCACGATTACTAGGTTCCCATGGTAGAAAAAGTGTTATGATTAGATTCACCACACATGACAGGAAAACAGATCTAATTAGATCATCTATTATAGCCAGAAAACAAGTATTCATTAATGAGTGTCTGACCAAAAAACTTTATAACAGCTATGACAAACACTGACTGGCAAACAGAAATAGACAACTTCCCAGATACTTATGTATTAACAATTTTCTTAAAAAGACCCAATACCTCTATAATAAGCATTGCCCTAAAAAAACTAAACAAATCACAACTAAAAGATTAAATAGTCCCTGGCTAACTCCCAGCATACTCAAATCCATTAATATAAAGCACCTATATGAAAAACAGTACAGAATGGGTCAAATAACAAGAGAACAAACAAAACGCTACTCATCAAACCTAACGAGTCTCATAAGGTCAAAAAAATTGTACTATGAGAACAGATTACATAACTTAAAAGGTGATATAAAAAAGACCTGGAAAACCCTATCTGAAATTCTAGGAACTAAAATGATATCCACAAACAGAACAATCAAGCTAACAAAACCAGATGAACCCCTACTCCCACCCATTGAAACAGCAAACAAACTCAATGATTTCTTCTCCACCATAGGTAAAAAGCTGGCAAGCAAAATCCCAAGTTCAAATACTCCACCTAACGACTATCTCACTGGCACCTATCCGAACACACTATTCCTAGCCCCAACCAACCCAATAGAAGTTTCACTTATAATCAACACATTAAAACAACAAAGCAGGTGACCTAAATAACTTACCACCTTTTATATACAAAAAAGCCTCTCAAGTCCTCTCACCAATTATTGCAACACTCTTTAACAAATCCATTGAATCCTCTACCTTCCCATCAATACTCAAAATAGCGAGGGTCATCCCAATACATAAAGGAGGAGAGCAAACAGACCTGAATAACTACAGGCCGATATCTAACTTACCCCTTCTCTCCAAAATCTTTGAAAAATTAATTCATAGACAAATATATTCCTACCTCACCTCCAACAACATACTCAACCACTGTCAATTTGGATTCAGGCCTAATAAAAATACAAATGATGCCATTATACACATGTTAGAAATAATTTACACCGCCCTTGAGAAAAAAGAAATCCCAGTGGGAATCTTCATTGATTTACGTAAAGCTTTTGATACAGTTGACCATGATCTGTTACACCTAAAATTATCACACTATGGTATAAGAGGACACTCCCTCAACTACCTAAAATCATACCTTAGCAACAGAAACCAATATGTGTACACAAATGGAGCTAGCTCCACTGTGCAAACTATTACCGTAGGGGTCCCACAGGGAAGTGTTCTTGGCCCACTACTCTTTCTCATTTACATTAACGACCTACCAAATGCATCTCAACTACTCAAACCCATACTTTTTGCAGATGACACTACATACGTTATCTCGCACCCAAGCCCAGACATACTAGCCAACACTGCAAATACTGAATTGCAGAAAATATCTACCTGGATGATGACCAACAAACTTACTCTCAATATTGATAAAACATATTTTATCCAGTTTGGGAACAGAGCTGCAAACGCACCACTTAACATAATGATAAACGGGTCCCCTATCACAAAACTCACCGAGGGAAAATTCTTAGGAATCCATCTTATAATAATAATAATAATAATAATAATAATAATACTTTATTGAGACATTGTACAATTATATATGGTAGATAATAGTTATACATAGTTATTACATAGTTATTACTTAGTTATTAATGAGATGTACATGCCAAAAGCCCCTAATATGCTGTGCATTTCGGGCATTCTTAGGACTACTTAATTCTAGACTACATGGTAAAAAGTTATAGTTGATAATTTATAAAATAAGTAAAGTTGCATATCTACCTGGAGTCTACCTGGAGAGAATTCCAGGGGTCAACGCCCCTGCGGCCCAGTCTGTGACCAGGCCTCCTGTTGGACCAGAGCCTGATCAACCAGGCTGTTACTGCTGGCTGCATGCAGTCCAACGTACGAACCACAGCCCTACTGATCCGGTACCGACTTGAGGTGCCTGTCCAGTGCCTGCTTGAAGACAGCCAGGGGCTTGTTGGTAATCCCCTGATGTATGCTGGGAGGCAGTTGAACAATCTTGGGCCCTCTACACTTATTGTGTTGTCCCTCAACGTGCTAGTGGCACCCTGCTCTTCATTGGGGGGATATTACATCGCCTGCCGAGTCTTTTGCTTTCGTACGGAGTGATTTTTGTGTGCAAGTTTGGTACTAAGCCCTCGAGAATTTTCCATGTGTATATAATAATGTATCTCTCCCGCCTGCGTTCTAGAGAGTACAGGTTTAGGAACTTCAAGCGTTCCCAGTAGTTGAGGTGGTTTATCGCACTTATGCGTGCGGTGAAAGTTCTCTGCACATTTTCAAGGTCAGCAATTTCACCCGCCTTGAAAGGTGCAGTTAGTGTGCAGCAATATTCCAGCCTGGATAGAACAAGCGATCTGTAAAGTGTCAACATGGGCTTGGCATCCCTGGTTTTGAAGGTTCTCATTATCCATCCTGTCATTTTTCGAGCAGATGCAATTGCTACATTGTTATGGTCCTTGAAGGTGAGATCCTCTGACATGATCACTCCCAGGTCTTTGACATTAGTTTTTCGCTCTATTGTGTGGTTGGAATTAGTTTTGTACTCGGATGAGATTTTAATTTCTTCACGTTTTCCATATCTAAGTTATAAAGTTTGAATATAAGTTGAACATATCAATTAATTGTAGCAATGCAACTAATTGAGTGAGATAACAATTTAAAACAATTAATTGCATTGCATTTAGTTTACGTGGTCATTATAATGTAAGTGTTGTGGAAATAATTAGCTAAGTATGTAATAATCATAACAGGTTTTACATTCAATTGATTAGTCAGGTTTTTACGTTAAGTGATTATTCTACTTTGCTGGGAATGTTTGATATTGAGCAATTAGCTTTGGGTGAGAAGGTGGTTTTTTAGCATCATTTTGAATTGGGGTACAGGTAGGGTTTCTTTGGCAATGACAGGTAATGAATTCCAAATTTTCGTGCCTTTTATATGCATTGAGTTTTTACATAGTTTTAGATGGACACAGAGAACATCGAGGAGTGATCTGTGTCTAGTGTTATGGTCATGTGTCCTGTTAAAATTGGTAAGGAGAAGTTTGAGTGGTGGGTTAATATTTGCATAGAGTGTTCTATGTATGTAATAGACACAGTAAAAAGTATGGATGTCTTGTATGGTGAGTAAGTTTAGGTTTTTGAATATTGGTGGAGTATGTTGCCTGGAGTGAGAATTTGCTATCTTGACAGTGGCCTCAAATTTCAGACACATATACAACAAATTTCCAAGAAAGTCTCAAAGACCGTGGGAATACTATCCAAGATACGGTACTATGTTCCACAACCAGCTCTCCTTACCCTATATCACTCACTCATTTACCCCTACCTCACCTATGGAATCTGCGCATGGGGCTCTACATCAATAACTCATCTCAGACCACTAATAACACAACAAAAGGCAGCAGTTAGAATGATAACAAATTCACACTCCAGACAACATACTCCACCAATATTCAAAACCTAAACTTACTCACCATACAAGACATCCATACTTTTTACTGTGCCTATTACATACATAGAACACTCTATGCAAATATTAACCCACCACTCAAACTTCTCCTTACCAATTTTAACAGGACACATGACCATAACACTACACACAGATCACTCCTCGATGTTTCCCGTGTCCATCTAACACTATGTAAAAACTCAATGCATATAAAAGGCACGAAAATTTGGAATTCATTACCTGTCATTGCCAAAGAAACCCTGCCTGTACCCCAATTCAAAACGATGCTAAAAAACCACCTTCTCACCCAAAGCTAAATGCTCAATATCAAACATTCCCAACAAAGTAGAATAATCACTTAATGTAAAAACCTGACTAATCACTTAAATGTAAAAACCTGTTATGAATAATACATACTAAGCTAACTATTTCCATAACATTTACATTATAATGACCATGTAAACTGTAACTGCAATGCAACTAATTGTTTTAAATTGTTATCTCACTCAATTAGTTGCATTGCTACAATTAATTGATATGTTCAACTTATATTCAAACTTTATAACTTAGATACGCAATTATACTTATTTTATAAATTATCAACCATAACTTTTTACCATGTAGTCTAGAATTAAGTAGACTTAAGAATGCCCGCAATGCACAGCATATTAGGGGCTTTTGGCATGTACATCTCATTAATAACTATGTTTCTTGTCTACCATGTATCATTGTACCATGTCTCAATAAAGTATTATTATTATTATTATTATTATTATTATTATTATTATTATTATTATTATTATTATATTAATATTTTATTCAATACACTGCCTCTCACACATTCATATTAATATTTTATTCAATACACTGCCTCTCACACATTTATATTATTATTTTAACCCTTTGGGGTCGACAGGCCCTCTCGAAAACTTGTTGTCAGTTTTGAAAAATTTCAAATGATACCAATTTCAAAATGGGCTCCAAAATAAACAAGGCAGACATTCCTAGCACTAAAATAACATCTTCTCTGTTCATTAGTCATGTCTCCAGGCCCTCTTACATTACTTTTGCTTTCCATTTTGAATTTTTATTCTCACAAAAAATAGAAAATTTATTGTTATGTATACTACTGCATCATTGTAAAAACAGTATAAATAATATCACCGCACTTGTGAAAGAATATTAGACTCACCAGTTGAAGTGTATTGGACGTGTGGCGTGATTTGCTTACTCTTGAACATCGGCAAAAATCAATTTCAAGGTACTTGTCATTGTAAAATCAATCAAAATCATCTCTATTTCTGTAACATATCTTCCATTCTATCATATGAGACCAAGAAAATGAGAATACAACAATAAATACCATACGAAAATAGACTGCAAATTCGCTTGTTTTAAACGAAAAATACGGTTGGAGTTTTTTTTTCTCATTATGCAGTGTGTGCTGCAGGAGTTTTTTTATACTGTGCACACTGACCACATAGACCCATTCTTTCATATGTAGGCCTACCAGCTTTCTCTCGCTAAATTTAAAGGTGCTAGAATTTACGCGTACTAATACAGCACTGATCCTGACGCGTAAAACGTACTAGTACAGCACTGACCCCGAAAGGGTTAGGGTAAGTAATAAGTGTACTCTGTGTGTATCTTACTTTTTATTGTGTTTTTTAATGCCTAGTTCTATTGCTAACTTAATAAAGTTAGTGTAAACTTGTTGACTGGTATTTATATGCATTTATAAGTGGAGAAAATGGCCTTCCGCTTTTCAGCAATCTCTGCTTTAAGGTGGTAGCCTGGACCATAACTTGCTGTATAAGAGGGGTCTTACTGTACAAGATATTGACATTTCATTCATATTCTATTGTCTGATTGTTCTTTAGCCTTTTAACCCTTAAATGGTCCAAACGTATATATACTGCTACTGCCCCAAACATATATTTACGTTTTATTTTTTCCTGCCTCCAAATTTGGCATGATTGGCCTGAGATGCCTGGTCAGCATAGAATGGGTCTTAACACTCGGTGTGCACCATATTAAAAAAAATCTGGGACCACTTAGTACCTTGTGGGAGCACCAGTTAAATTGAGCGCCAGCTAGAGCAAACACTGCGGCAAACACCAAGGATTCACTGATGTCATGTCATATTAACACTCCCCTTTGAAGTGGAAAGTGATGTCGGCAGGCTGGCAGGCCAGCAGGCTGTCTGCCTGCCTGGCCACCTGGCTGGCAAGCAGCTGGTTGGCCACCTAGCTGGCCAGCAGCTGGCTGGTCAGCTGGGTACCTGATTGGCTGTCTATCTCTGTCTGTCGATCTGTATCTATCTGTCTCTTTCTCTATCTCACAGGAACACATACATAAATACAATTATACATAGTGTAAATTACCTAGGATAACTAAAAAAATCAAGACAAAGTGATATAATGTGCTTGTGATTTGCGTAATACCAGTTGATTCATGAGCTATAAATAACAAAAAAGGCACAATACCGTGACTCTCTGAGACAAGCAAACAGAAAGACAGACACACAGACAGACAGAAAGACAGACACACAGACAGACAGAAAGACAGACACACAGACAGACAGAAAGACAGACACACAGACAGACAGAAAGACAGACACACAGACAGACAGAAAGACAGACACAGACAGACAGACAGGTTTGTGTAACAAATAAAGGGAAGCAGTGTGCAGTGTAAGCTCGTCAAATGTCATCACTCTAATTACTGGACTGATAAGAAGAGATAAGACTACCCCTCACCCCTCGTCAAATGTCACATGTCATCATTAGTGGAGATCAGATGAGATAAGGCAGCTACACATATCTTACATAATGGCTTCAAGGGAACTTTATTATTATTATTATTATTATTATTATTATTATTATTATGCACTATCATTATTATTATTATTATTATTATTATTATTATTATTATTATTATTATTCACTATCATTATTATTATTATTATTTTTATGCACTATCATTATTATTATTATTTGAGTACAATTTAAGTACCTAATATTACTGTCAGAACAAAGATTGGCTATGAAATAACAAGAACTACTATAAATTGTAATTATCAGAACATAAAAATTATATAAAAATAATAAAAAGAGAAAAAAAGGTATATCGGCAACAATTTGCCAAGCGGCAGGGCTCCTCTTGCTGTCAAGTGAGCATCCAGTGCCAACTTCTCTGCCTCACATCTCGGTAACTACTCACCCTATTTTTTTTTATCAGATAACACATAAAAAAAATGTGTTCTTTATTTCTATAAAAAAAAATCAAAATATTCGGGGCTCTGGGCGTGCGAACGTATATATTCGTTTGGACCGTTTAAGGGTTAAAATCAAGGTAAAGTCAACTAGAACATTTTACCTCTTACTGATTTTGAGAAATGGATGCTAAAGTGATGCCATTTAACCCTTTCAAGGTCCGTGCCGTAGTTCTACGGCTTTGAGTTCTGGGTCCAAACCTCACACGTCTAATACGCGCCAGCTGGTGGGTCTAATATAGGTTCACAAATGTGGTGATATTATTTGTACAATTATTATAATATTGCATAACAGTAAATCTTCCATTTTTTGGTTTGAATAAAAATTCATTATGTGAATAAAAAATCAAAATGGAATTCATTTTAAAAGACTGAAAACGTAACTAATGAACAGAGAAAATGTTAGTTTAGTGCCAGGAATGCCTGCATTGTTTATTCTGCACCCTATTTTGAAATTGGAATATTTTGAACTTTGAGTTAAATTGGCTAAATTACCAATTTCCAATCACTTTATTTTGGAGTTGAAACAGTTGACTGGGCGATTTCTTGTGCTCAATCGATAGAATAGAAGTAATACTAGTGAAATAGCTAAGAATTTGGTCAACTGGAATAATGTAATTGGCCTAAAATGGGAGTCAAAGTCGGCAAAATCGCCGATGCGTAAATATCACTGACACATCAAAATTGGCGAGAGCATAATTTCGTCAATTTTCAATCAAATTTCGAACTTTTTGTTTTATTACCTTCAGAAAAAGATTCTCTACCATTTCATAAGAAAAAATATGATTTTTTTTTTATTTGAAAATTCTTGGACACTGGCGCACCCCTTCCGAAAATGGCCTTGGACCCTGAAAGGGTTAAAAATAGTTATTATTTTTCTCTTTATTTTTAGCAAACTTCATAAAATTTCCTTAACAGATGTTTGAACAGCTTCTTAACAACATAGATCTACGTTGTTACTGCTAGTGCTCCTGTAATAAAGTAACCCCTTCCCTGATTAAATTGGTCACATGTGGTGTATAAATTTTTAGTGATGAGCTTCAGAAAATTTTCATTATTATTATTATTATTAATATTGTGATTATTACTATTTATGTAGATGATGCTATAAAATAATTCCACTTCATTCCCACCCTCGCATTCTGTTGTTCTGATTAGTGTAGGTTCCAATATGTTTTCTCTAGAATTTTTGTTAATCTGTAATATTTCATTTCAGATTGCAGATTACATAGGTATCGGTAGTTACAATGTAAATTGAGTGCAAGGAGAGCCACTGACATGCCATGGCATTAGGGGCAGCTTATTCTAGTCCTTAAAGACTATGTACTTAATATTAGAGAAATTTATTGAGTTTATTCTAGTTAAAAATTATTTTCAAAATTACAATATGATGAAATTTGACTGTTTAAATTATTATATAATGATATTAGATAGTTACAGGTGTTAAGATTCTTGAATGATAATATGGAATTGAGATTATCTTAAGGAAAATAACATTGAGCATTTTTGACATTAACTTATAATATGAGTATTTAGTTTTGATTGAGTAGGGGGTAACATAATAGTAATATATTATTAAAAATTGAGATTATCGTATAGGAAAGTAATAATGAGCATTTTTCAAAGTAGTTTATAGTATGATCATTTAGTTTTGGGTGAGTAGGTGGTTTTTGAGTTGAGTCTTAAATTGATTTTCAGACAAGATTATCTTAATATTTACTGGTAATGAATTCCAGATTCTGGGGCTCTTTATGTGCATAGAATTTTTACATAGGTTAATATGAACACAGGGTATATCAAAAAGTGATCTGTGTCTTGTGTTGTGGTCATGGGCCCTATTAAAGTTGGTGAGGAGAATTTTGAGCAGAGGGTTTATATTAGAGTGTAAAGTTTTATATATGTAGTAGGCACAAGAGTAAGTATGAATGTTCTTTACGGTGAGTAGTTTGAGACTTTTGAATATTGGTGGAGTATGCTGTCTAGAGTGGGAATTTGTTATCATTCTGACTGCGGCCTTTTGTTGTGTTATGAGTGGTCTAAGGTGATTTAACGTTGTTGATCTCCATGCACAGATTCCATAGGTGAGATATGGGTACATAAGTGAATGATATAGTGCAAGGAGAGCTGATTGAGGTACATAATAGCGTATCTTTGATAATATGCCTACTGTCTTCGAGATTTTCTTGGAAATTTGTTGTATGTGTGTTTGGAATTTAAGGCTACTGTCAAGGTGAATTCCTAGGAATTTTCCCTCTGTGAGTCTTGTGATGGGTGTACCATTGAGTGTTATGTTAAGTGGAACATTTGTGGCTTTGCTTCCAAACTGTATGAAGTAGGTCTTGTCAGTATTGAGAGTACCCTTGTTAGTCGTCATCCATGTTGATATTTTCTGTAATTCGGCATTAACAGTGTTGGCCAGTATAACTGGATTTGGGTGAGAGAAGACATATGTTGTGTCATCTGCAAATAAAATGGGTTTGAGTAGTTGTGATGCATGGTATGTCATCTGCAAATAAAATGGGTTTGAGTAGTTGTGATGCATTCGGTAGGTCATTTATGTAAATGAGGAATAGGAGTGGCCCCAGGACACTTCCTTGAGGGACTCCGACTGTAATTTGTTGTGTGGAAGAGTTCACTCCATTTGTGTACACGTATTGGCTTCTGTTGGTGAGGTATGACTTTAGGTTGTTGAGTGGGTGCCCCCTTATACCATAGTGTGCTAATTTTGTGAGCAGTAAATCATGGTCGACTGTATCAAAAGCTTTGCGTAGATCAATGAAGATTCCCAGTGGGACTTCTTTTTTCTCAAGTGCTGTATATATTAACTCCAACATGTGCATAATAGCATCGTTTGTGCTCTAGTTTGTCCTGAATCCAAATTGACAGGGGTTGAGTACATTGTGAGACAAGGTAGGAATAGATTTGTCTATGAATTAATTTTTCGAAGATTTTAGAAAGCAATGGTAAATTAGAAATTGGTCTATAATTATTCAGGTCTGTTTGATCACCTCCTTTGTGGATCAGGGTGACCCTAGCTATTTTATAGAGGCAAGTTGACAAGTTTATAGAGGCAAGTTGACCTTCTTGTGTAGAAATTTTTAAAGAGTTTGTGTACATGAGAGGGATTTGATTCAAACGAGAGGGGGAAACACGAGGGTGAGACTATAAACAAACCCTACCCTCTGAGCTGCAGAAAACAATATGAAGTTCAATGATGAGAAATTTCAATTACTCAGATACGGAAAATGTGAAGAAATTAAAATCTCATCGGAGTACAAAACTAATTCCAACCACACAATAGAGCGAAAAACTAATGTCAAAGACCTGAGAGTGATCATGTCAGAGGACCTCACCTTCAAGAACCATAACAAAGTAGCAATTGCATCTGCTCGAAAAATGACAGGATGGATAATGAGAACCTTCAAAACCAGGGATGCCAAGCCCATGTTAACACTTTACAGATCGCTTGTTTTATCTAGGCTGGAATATTGCTGCACACTAACTGCACCTTTGAAGGCGGGTGAAATTGCTGATCTTGAAAATGTGCAGAGAACCTTCACCGCACGCATAAGTGCGATAAACCACCTCAACTACTGGGAACGCTTGAAGTTCCAACCTGTACTCTCTAGAACTAGAGGGGACAGATACATTTTATATACACATGGAAAATTATCGAGGGCTTAGTACCAAACTTGCACACAAAAATCACTCCCTACGAAAGCAAAAGACTTGGCAGGCGATGTAACATCCCCCAATGAAGAGCAGGGGTGCCACTAGACGTTGAGGGACAACACAATAAGTGTCAGGGCCCAAGATTGTTCAACTGCCTCCCAGCACATCAGGGGATTACCAACAAACCCTGGCTGTCTTCAAGCAGGCACTGGACAGGCACCTAAAGTCGGTACCTGACCAGCCAGGCTGTGGTTCGTACGTTGGACTGCGTGCGGCCAGCAGTAACAGCCTGTTTGATCAGGCTCTGGTCCAACAGTAGGCCTGGTCACAGACCGGGCCACGGGGGTGTTGACCCCTGGAATTCTCTCCAGGTATACTCCAGGTCACCCATTGATTGGCTTACACAGCTTTTCTTTTGACTGCTTATGTGCTTCAATCTGCTGCTAACAAGTTTTAACAGCAACCAGGCACCCCCCAAAGATATGCCTCCAAAGTAGGAGAGATCCACCAGAGATACTGAGGAGAGGATAGTGCTAGAGAGACCTTGAACACTATAGTCCTGGAGGATCAGACCAGACTTGGAATCTGAGATTTGGAAGGTCTCAGGAGCATCCCAAGGCAAGAATGTATCAAGTAATTTAAACCTCAGTATGGAAAGTAATGGAGTCCCTTGGGAACTATGTGGGGAGGTGGTTTTGACAGCAGTAAGCCAGTCCTGCTAATAAGAATTAAGTATTTGTTGCTAGAATTTTTTGTGTTAATACTTTCAGATACCCCTGTAATGTGTTTATTAAATTGTAAGTGGTCTTACCTGGGTATGTTTTACTTCCCCCTTTGAGCCATGTAGTATATAAGGTCCATGTGTCAGAGACTAAATTTAATAACCTATTGATGTTATCATTTTTCTGTGGAGAGTCAAGCCCCTGATAAGGTGCCTAATGCTCGTGTTTTCAGGCCATGCTACCCTAAGAGCCAGTACTTATCAGGACCCCTATCTTGTGTTAACTATACTGTATTATTTCTCACTGGGTTTTCTTCTGTTCTAACCCAAACCCCATGTTTTTCCTCCCTTCTCCTATGACTATCGTTTCTTTTACCCCTTCCACTATTAAAAGACCAGGTGGTGGCAGTATACTTCCAAGAGAATAGACCACTACCGTCTATTCTCGTATATTCTAGTAATGTTCCCTTTTTATTTCATCTCTATATTCTCATATTTTTGTCCCCCAAGGGCTCTACCTGAGGAACAGACAATATGGCATCGTCTGGTGTTCTGTCGACCCCAGGGTGGGGCTGGGGTGGTAACTGCATTTCCTCAAGTAAGATCAATGTTTTATTTTTAATACCTTCATTGGCACAATAGGCCTGTGTAGCCTAGACATGGGGAATGGTCTGTGCACTCAAGTGTGCCATATGAAAAAATTGGAGACCCCACTGTACCACATAGTAGCACCAGTTATTTTCAGCACCAGCTTGGGTCAACATCATTTCAAATCAACGTGATTCACTCACACCTCATAATATTAACACTCTCTTATTCGAGGAAAGTCATACAAAACACGAGTTTAGTGGATTTGAGACTGATGTGCTACTAATGATAAAGAAATAAGTGAAAATATTGACGATAATCCAGATGATCCTCAGCCCATCACCTCTGGGGTGGCCAATATGGCCATGCCAAACCCTCACCCAAGCACCTCTGGGGTGGCCAGTGTGGCCACTCCAAACTCTCGGCCAAACACCTCTGGGGTGGCCAGTGTGGCCACACTAGACCTTCAGCCAAGAACCTCTGGGTTGGCCAGTATTACTACTACAAGCGGAAATTATCATTTCCTGTCAGTTTTGGTGATGATGATAGTGAAAGTGATATAACTGATGATGATTTTGATTTTATGCCCTTAGAGGATTCATTGTGTGATAGTGATTTACATTATTCCCCAGTGAAGTGTACCTTTAGGAGGCGTTGCCTACGCTCAGACAGTGTGCCATATGCAGTCCGCAAGGGTCGTGGGAGGTCACAATCAAAAACCCCGGCAACTGACAGTGATACTGATCATGAAGGAGAATATGTAGGGATGGAGGAAGAGGTGGTGGTAGTGGGTGGCATGGTGCCTGGGCCATATGGCACAGTGGGCAGGCAGACTAAGGACAGCCTGGTACCTCCTCAACCATATGTTGCCCCCTCCCCCTCCCCCCCACGTCCCATCCCAAAGGGGTCCACCCCACCCATCTGACCGTGAATGGAACTGGAACACAAGTACAACATTCATGGCACATCCTTCAATTTTGATGCCAGTGGAAGTGGCATCCTCCCAGAATGTCCCATCATGAATAACCACAGAGTTAGACTATTTCCAATTTCTTTGACAGCCGATAATGAACTTGATTGTAAACCAGACGAATAATTACTCCCAAATATATAATGGACAACACAGAGGTTGCAGAATCGTCATGGCTGTGCAGATAGAAAGATACAACTTTTTAAAAATTATTTTTTCCCTTTTTGGACTTATGTTTCCCCAACAGTAAAGACAATAAGCCTTTTCCAGACTACTTCACCGAAACTGTTTTCCCCCATTTCAAAAAACGATTAAATCGTTGCACAGTGTTGCACTTCTCAGACAGGAATAGGCCCAAAAGAAGACCTTCATACAAAATCCGGGAAGTGTTTTTGTACCCGAAGCAGAAATTAGTGCCATTTTTATCCCTTCAAGAACATTGTTTGGGCGGTCCTTGATTCTGTTGGGATGACTTTTCTTAAACAATATACCGAGGAAACGTAATTGCTCTGGTTAAAACTGTTTGTTTGTGTGACTTGGGGTGGATAGTGTAAGATATCACTGTCTACACCAGGAGAAACTGGGCATTTATGGTCAAAGGCACAAGATGATGGGGCCATACCTTCAAGGGTCATACATTGTTCACAGACAACTGGTATACAAGCTTATTACTAATTTCCTCCATATGAACAACACTGATATATTTTAAAGTGAAAGAAACAGAAGAAGCCAAGGTTCAGAGGAGGTAGTGCTGAAGGTAAGAAGCTTTTATGCCAATGACATCATCACTCACCTGGCATGGCAAGGGACGTACGTTGCTGTCAACCTCCACAGAAACCAGATGGTATAAAAAAAAGTGAACACGGCACCAATGAACACATTGTAAAGCCAGCTGTATGTCGAACCCAAACAATATGTACTAGTCAACAAGGCATATGATGAAAGGTTTCTTGTGTGTGTGAGGAGTCACAGAAGTAGTACATGAAAGTTTTTTCAACCTTGTAGACATTGCAATGCTCAATGCCTTCAATATTTGAAAAAAGACCGGAAAAACTTTGTTGCAAAAAATTCACCCTGAATGTCATAGAGCAGATAGAAAAAAGTATAGTACCCCACCTTTGCCACAACAGCAACCAGCCCCAACCCCCAACCACTGGGAGAAGCCAACCAGGAGGTGGGATTTCAAAACTATTATCCAGAAGGTGGGGGAGGGGTTGGAAGTGGTTCGAACATGTAAAGATGGTGGAACAAAATAGAATGACTTCAAGAGTGTATAAATCAGTGGGGGGGAAGGCGGGAAGGGCACCAGGAAAAAATTGGAGAGGGGGGGAAGGAGGTTATGTGTGAGAGGGGCTTGGACTTCCAAAAAGGGGGAGTGTGTTAGATAGAAGTGAATCAAGGCAAGTGTTTTTAGGGCTTGACTTCGTTGGGAGTGTGGGGCAAGGTAACATTTATGAAAGGATTAGAGAAACTGGCAGGCCGGACTTGGGACTGGACATGGGAGGTACAGTGCCTAAACTCTGAAGGAGGGTGTTAATGTTGAAATTTTATAACTGGAGTGTAACCCTGGGACAGTGATGGAGTGGGAATGAGTGGAAAGTTTTTTTTTGGCCACCCTGCCTTGGTGGGAGACTCCATGTGTTAATAATAGTTTTTTTTTAAATTAAAAGACCCTGAGGCAAGTTTCAGGGTCAAGGATTTCCCCCTTGAAAGGGTTAAGCTATTAACCCTTTGACTGTTTCCGGTCTTTTATATACGTCTTATGAGCCACTGTTTCGACGTATCTATCGCCTTCAGGGCCTCAAATCAACCAGGAGAAAAACTGGTAGGCCTACATGTGAAAAGAATGGGGTTTTGTGGATCAGTGTCACAGTATAAAAAAAATTGGGCAGCCAGTTGCATTGTGGGAACGCCATTTTTAGTAGTCCTTGTTCAGCATGCCTAGGGTAAGAATTATCGGCTCCAGGGATCTGGGTTTTTTCTTCCTCAATGTGAGGGAAAAGTAGTTAAAGGGTTAGGTTGTTAGTCCGTGGGGTCATTTTTGGTTCACCATGTTCTTTCCGAAAAGAACCCCCTCTTTTTGGTGGTGCTCCTGGTGAACAACAAGATGGAAAGTCACTACACCTCCACACTTCTCCCCGAAAGGGGTGCCCAGGGGTATTTTTTTGTTGTGGTTTTATTTAAAGTTCCAGTAATTTCTTCCATCTTTAAAAAGTAAACATGTTATCCTTTTTTTTCTTAAATTTTATGTTTACTTACTTGTGGTAATTCTTTTTCTCTTTATCAGCTCTGCTGTTTGGGCCCGGTCAGCTGGTACAGACGCCAGTTTTGAAGGAGCTGAAGTCGCCTCTGATTTGGTTTTTTCTACCTTCCGCTTCTAAATTCCTTTCCTCACCAAGTGGGCATACGAGAATTCTTAACTACCCCCGGGTAACCATCCCCAAATCTCGCCCCCATAAAAAACTCAACCTGGGCTTATATTTCCACTCTTCATCCTGCCAAAAAACCCCAACGGCCATTTTATGTATATATTTTATTTTAAAAACATAAAATTCTTTTTTTATTTCATACCCAAAAATCTTATTTTTTTTTTTTATTTTTTTCCTTTATTTTTTAGGTGGAAGGGTTTCCCTGACAATGGCGACCTTTTTCCCGGATTCGACTCTTGAGGGCACATCTTCCTGATGGGGTTTACTGGTTCGTGAGTATAACATTTAAGATTTGAAAAAGGGTGAGTTTGTATCTTTGAGGGGGGCAAAGCATTTTTTGGTAGTCTGTTTGACTTAAAAGTTGTTTGGTTCTTGGGTTGGGTTTAAAGTTTACTCATTTTTGTTGGACCTGGGGAATTCCTTTTAAAACCCCCCGGGGGGAAGGGGTTATTTCTTGGGAAAAGGTTTTTTCCCCCGATTTACTTCCCCAAAAAATATTATTTCATTTTCTTCTTTGGGGGGTTTGA
>WNWK01019111.1:0-38497 GCA_009830355.1 Cherax destructor | reverse complement strand
GTTCTGCCGAATAGGTAAGACTTGATTGCCTGAAATAGCATGCTCTTCTTGCCATTACAAGCGAAAATGTTGTGCAATATTGCAAATCATTCTGAGCTAAGAAAATATATTTCATTGTATTTGTTTATTATTAAATTATTGTAAACTTATCTAAAATATATTTCCACGGATTATCTAAATTAAATTATGAGCTTATAATAAAGTTGGTAGTTTCTAAGGTTCCTTTGGTACAAAATTACTTTTACATTAACATAGTTTAAAAATATATATATTTAAACGTATAAGAGAAAATTTTAAAAAGGACTTAATTTTAAATGAGTTCTTACTAATTGACCAGTTTTACCTATTCGTCACGACATATGTATATATATATATATATATATATATATATATATATATATATATATATATATATATATATATTTTAATGCGAAAAGATCACAGTAAACAGGTGATATCAAAATATGAAGACAACCACTATGAAAAATAGAGGAATTCAAGCCCTTTCAGTACTACTCACTTATCAAGGAACATAGTTCCTTGATAATGTGAGTGTCACAAAGCCTTGGAATTCCTCTATTTTTCATAGTGGTTGTCTTGCATATATATATATATATATATATATATATATATATATATATATATATATATATATATATATATATATATATATATATATATATATATATATATATATATATATATATAAGCAAATATCGTAAACCAAGCGATACAAGATGCAAAACAACCACGGGGAGAGTAGAATGATAGCTATCATTCTACTCCCCCCGTGGCCTGGTCACAGACTGGGCTGCGGGGGCGTTGACCCCCGGAAATCTCTCCAGGTATACTCCATGTATATATATATATATATAAATACACAGTGACGTCAACACATTCACTTGCGGAGTTGAATAAAAATTAAATAATTAATTAAGGACGTGAAATCTGGAATAATTATAGAATTTCTATAACAGTGATGCAAGGCTGACGTCACTGCCTACGTTGAATTGATTACCTTGACTTAGTTGATGCGTTGATGTACCAGATTGTCAAGAATTTCTCTCTATCTTACCATGTTTCTATTATTAATTTTAATTTCTGCCAATGCGTTATCTGTTTAAATATGCACATATCTATCTATCTACCTATCTATATATCTATATATCTATATATATGTATAAAACGTGCCGAATAGGTAAAACTGGTCAGTTAGCAAGAACGTTTAAAGACATATTGTTTTCATGTATGTTATTGTAAAAATTAACAATTTAGTACCAGAAGAACAGTATAAAACTTCACTAACCTAATTATAAGAAGCGTAATTTAATTAGCCTATTCCAACTAAATATATTTTAAATAAGTTTATAGTAATTTATAAATAAAAAAAAAACACAATGAAATATATTTTTATCGTAAGGTTCAGGATGATTTTCGCGAAATTATTGCATACACAAATTTTCGCTTGCCTTATTCGGCAAGTAGAGCATTGCTATTTAAGACAAAATATCATTTTTTTCCTATTCGGCACGGCCCACCGCCGGGGAGCTGGACGAAGTATTCGAGATGTAGCTCTGAGATGTTATCTATGTCGTTCTTCTCCCTATTGTATTTTTGTCAATGCATTTTGTCTTTAAATAAAGTCTATTAAGAATATAGAATATAGGCGGTGGTAGGAGAAGACAACATTCAAACAGCTCCTGGGAGAACCTTGAGTTTTCCCTGAAGTAAGTTTATTCTTTACTTTGAGGATGAGGGTCCCCAGCACTGTTCCAGAGGTGGTACCTCCCAATTTTACATCGTAGGATTGCTGGTGTCTTTTTTCTGTCTCATAAACACGCTGGATAACAGGTATATCTAGGTAATTCTACTTACACTTTAGGTCACACAACACAGGTATGCACATGCATATATATACATACACACATCTAGGTTTTCTTCTTTTTCTTAATAGCTCTTGTTCTTTATATTTTCTCTATTGTCCATGGGGAAGTGGAAAAGAATCTTTCCTCGTAGGAAGCCAGCGTGTCGTATGAGGCGACTAAAATGCCGGGAGCAATGGGCTAGTAACCCCTTCTCCTGTACACATTTACTAAAAAAGAGAAGAAGAAAAACTTTATAAAACTGGGATGTTTGAATGTGCGTGGATGTAGTGCGGATGATAAGAAATAGATGATTGCTGATGTTATGAATGAAAAGAAGTTGGATGTCCTGGCCTAAGCGAAACAAAGCTGAAGGGGTAGGCGAGTTTCAGTGGGAGAAATAAATGGGATTAAGTCAGGAGTATCTGAGAGAGTTAGAGCTAAGGAAGGGGTAGCAATAATGTTGAAGGATCAGTTATGGAAGGAGAAGAAGGAATATAAATGTGTAAATTCAAGGATTATGTGGATTAAAATAATGGTCGGATGCGAAAAGTGGGTCATAATAAACGTGTATGCACCTGGAGAAGAGAGGAGTGTAGAGGAGAGAGAGATTTCGGGAGATGTTAAGCGAATGTATAGGAACTTTTGAACCAAGTGAGAGATTAATTGTGGTAGGGGACCTAAATGCTAAAGTAGGAGAAACATGTAGAGAGGTGTGGTAGGAAGTTTGGGGTGCCAGGTGTAAATGATAATGGGATCCCTTTGATTGAACTTTGATAGAAAGGGGTTTAGTTATAGGTATACATATTTTAAAAAAAGAGGATAAATAAGTATACAAGATATGATGTAGGGCGAAATGACAGTAGTTTGTTGGACTATGTATTGGTAGATAAAAGGCTGTTGAGTAGACTTCAGGATGTACATGTTTATAGAGGGCCACAGATATATCAGATCACTTTTTAGTTATAGCTACAGTGGGAGTAAAAGGTAGAGGGATACAAGGAAAATAGAAGCAGTAAGTAAGAGAGAGGTGAAGGCTTATAAACTAAAAGAGGAGGCAGTTAGGGTAAGATATAAACAACTATTGGAGGATAGATGGGCTAGTGAGAGTGTAGGCAATGGGGTCGAAGATGTATGGGTAGGTTTAAAAATTAGTGTTAGAGTGTTCAGCAGAAGTTTGTGGTTACAGGAAAGTGGGTGTGGGAGGAAGAAGAGCGATTGGTGGAATGATGATGTAAAGAGAGTAGTAAGGGAGAAAAAGTTAGCATATGAGAGGTTTTTACAAAGTAGAAGTGATGCAAAGAGGGAAGAGTATATGGAGAGAAAAAGAGAGGTTAAGAGAGTGGTGAAGCAGTGTAAAAATAGAGCAAATGGGAGAGTGGGTGAGATGTTATCAACAAATTTTGTTGAAAATAAGAAAAAGTTTTGGAGTGAGATTAATAAGTTGAGGAAGCCTAGGGAACAAATGGATTTGACAGTTAAAAATAGGAGAGGAGAGTTATTAAATGGAGAGTTAGAGGTATCGGGAAGATAAAGGGAATATTTTGAGGAGTTGATAAATGTTGATGAATACAGGGAAGCTGTGATTTCGTGTATAGGGCAAGGATGAATAACATCATGTAGGAGTGTGGAAGAGCCAGTTGTGATTGTGGGGGAAGTTCGTGAGGCAGTGGGTAGAATAAAAGGGGGTAAGGCAGCTGGGATTGATGGGATAAAGGTAGAAATGTTAAAAGCAGGTGAGGATATAGTTTTGGAGTGGTTGGTGCTATTATTTAATAAATGTATGGAAAAGGGTAAGGTACCTAGGGATTGACAGAGAGCGTGTATTGTTCCTTTGTATAAAGGCAAAGGGGACAAAAGAGAATGCAAAAATTATAGGGGAATAAGTCTGTTGAGTGTACCTGGTAAAGTGTATTATAGAGTTATTATTGAAAGAATTAAGAGTAAGACAGAGAGCAGGATAGCAGATGAACAAGGGGGCTTTAGGAAAGGTAGGGGTGTGTAGACCAAGTGTTTACAGTGAAACATATAGGTGAACAGTATTTGGATAAGGGTAAAGAGGTTTTTGTGGCATTTATGGATTTGGAAAAGGCGTATGATAGGGTGGATAGGGGAGCAATGTGGCAGATGTTGCAGGTGTATGGAATAGGAGGTAGGTTACTGAAAGCAGTGAAGAGTTTTTATGAGGATAGTGAGGCTCAGGTTAGAGTGTGTAGGGGGGAGGGGGGATATTTCTCAGTAAAAGTGGGCCTTAGACAAGGATGTGTGATGTCACCGTGGTTGTTCAATATATTTATAGATGGGGTTGTAAGAGAAGTGAATGCGAGGGTCTTGCCAAGAGGTGTGGGGTTAAAAGATAAAGAATCAAGTACAAAGTGGGAGTTGTCACAGATGCTTTTTGCTTATGACACTGTGCTTTTGGGAGATTCTGAAGAGAAGTTGCAGAGGTTGGTGGATGAATTTGGTAGGATGTGTAAAAGAAGAAAATTGAAAGTGAATATAGGAAAGAGTAAGGTGATGAGGATAACAAAAAGATTAGGTGTCCAAAGATTGGATATCAGATTGGAGGAAGAGAGTATGGAGGAGGTGAATGTATTCAGATATTTGGGAGTGGACATGTCAGCAGATGGGTCTGTGAAGGATGAGGTGAATCATAGAATTGATGAGTGGAAAAGGGTGAGTGGAGCACTTCGGAGTCTGTGGAGACAAAGAACTTTGTCCATGGAAGTAAAGAGTATAGATATACCAACACTAATATATGGGTGTGAAGCATGGGTGATGAATGTTGCAATGAGGAGAAGGCTGGAGGCAGTGGAGATGTCATGTCTGAGGTCAATGTGTGGTGTGAATATAATGCAGAGAATTCGGAGTTTGGAAATTAGGAGAAGGTGCGGGATTACCAAAACTATTATCCAGAGAGGTGAGGAGGGGTTGTTGAGGTGGTTCAGACATGTAGAGAGAATGGAACGAGACAGAATGACTTCGAGAGTGTATAAATCTGTAGTGGAGGGAAGGCGGGGTAGGGGTCGGCCTAGGAAAGGTTGGAGGGAGGGGGTAAAGGAGGTTTTGTGTGCGAGGGGCTTGGACTTCCAGCAAGCATGTGTGAGCGTATTTGATAGGAGTGAATGAAGACAAATGGTTTTTAATACTTGACGTGCTGTTGGAGTGTGAGCAAAGTAACATTTATGAAGGGATTCAGGAAAACGGGCAGGCCGGACATGAGTCCTGGAGATGGGAAGTACAGTGTCTGCACTCTGAAGGAGGGGTGTTAATGTTACAGTTTTATAACTGTAGTGTAAAGCACCCCTCTGGCAAGTCAGTGATGGAGTGAACGATGATGAAAGTTTTTCTTTTTCGGGGCAACCTGCCATGGTGGGAATCGGCCGATGTGTTAATAAATAATAATAATAATGGTCTAGTGTGTCACACATCAGAAGGGAAGTATGCTAGACATGAGGAGGTCAATGACATCATAAGGAGAAGCCTCGCCACAGCCCGTTGCCCAGCTCAACGGGAACCCCAAGTGCAGAGGTCTGATGGAAGTCAAAAGCGTCCTGATGGAGCCACCATGCTACCCTGGAAGGATGGTAAGCAGATTGCTTGGGACTACACCTGTGCTGCCACATTGGCAGACACCTACCTGCCACACTCCTTAGCCGAAGGGTGGAGCTGCCAGCCACAGGGAGACCCAGAAAACCCGCAAATATGAAGACCTTCCTCTTGCTATAACTTCATCCCAATAGGGTCGGAGACCCATGGAGCATGGGGCAAGTGTGCTCTAAAGTTTCTCAAGGAGCTGGGTGGAAAACTCATCATAGAAACCAAGGACCACAGGGCGACCAGCTTCCTCTTTCAGAGACTCAGTGTTGCGATCCAGAGGAAATGCCTGCAGTATTCTGGGCACGCGGCCCACTGCCGGGGAGTTGGACGAAGTATTTGACATGTAGCTCTGAGTTGTTATCTATGTTGTTTACTCCCCATTGTATTTTGTCTTGAAATAAAGTTTGTAAAAAAGATGGGGTGGTAGGGAAGTGGAATATTCAAATGGCTTCAGAAAGAAATCTAAATATTCTTCCTTGAAGTCTTTTTATCCACTTCTCCGAGGCAATGGGTCCCACAATTGACACCAGAGGTGGACCCCATCCTATATATATATATATATATATATATATATATATATATATATATATATATATAATTCATAAAAATATAGGGAGGTACCACCTCTGGAACTGTCTTGGGGACCCTCATCCTCAGAAAAAAATAAATTTGCTTCAGGGAAAACTCAAGGTTCTCCCTGAAGCTGTTTGAAAATTTTCTTCTACAACCCCCTATATTTTTTATATACTTTATTTAAAGACAAAATACATTTACAAAATACATTGACAATAATACAATAGGGAGTAAAACAACAAAGATAACAACTCAGAGCTACATCTCAAATACTTCGTCTAGCTCCCCGGCAGTGTACCGCATGCCCAGAATGCTGCAGGCATTTTCCCTGTGGATCGCAACACTGAGTCTCTGAAAGAGGAAGCTGGCCGCCCTGTGGTCCTGAGTTTCTATGAAGAGTTTTTTTACCCAGCTCTTTGAGAAACTTTAGAGCACACTTGCCCCATGCTCCAAGGGTCTCCGACCCTATTGGGATGAAGTTATAGCAAGGGGGAAGGCCTTCATATTTGCGGGTCTTCTGGGTCTCCCTGTGGCTGGCAGCTCCACTCTCTTCAACTACGGAGTATGGCAAGTAGGTGTCTGCCATTGTGGTGGCACAGGTGTAGTCCCAAGCAATCTGCTTACCATCCTTCCAGGGTAGCATGGTGGCTCCATCAGGACGCTTTTCACTTCCATCATACCTCTGCACTTAGGGTTCCCGTTGAGCTGGGCAACGGGCTGTGGCGAGGCTTCTCTTTATGATTTCGTTGACCTCCTCATGTCACACGAGACCATGAAGTCCGATCGGCTGATATATATATATATATATATATATATATATATATATATATATATATCAGGTCAGCTAGTTTTCTGCTCCAGCGACTCAGCGCTGCTGTTTAGAGGGGTAATGCCTTGTGTATTTTGAGGAGGAGGAGGAGGTGTTGATTCACCGGGAAATCTCCCGGCCCGGGTCTTTTCCAGATGGCGACCCGGCTCCGGCTCCCTGGCGTGGGAGTAGCAGAGACCTAAGTCTTCCATGGGAGGGGGTACCCCTCAGCGGCAGGACCAACTGGTCCCAGGCCTAGCCATATTCGCCCACAAGCACGAGGCAGCTAGGTAGATAGATGCTAGGCCACTCTGGTCTGCCAACTTCCCCACCCCAAGAAGGCTGACGGGAAGGACAGGCTTGCGAGCCGCAGATGGTAGCAAGCTCCAGCCTTGGCACCTACCCTGCCCTAGAAGGGCTGGGCATGGTGTTCGACCGTGTATTTTGAACACACGCCCCAGCTTTGAGGAGCTGGATGAGATTTTCGCATTATAATCAGTGACAAACATGTAACAATATGTACTAGACATGTATCTCTCACACCTCATGTACTGTATATGCCATCTTTATATCAACAATGTTTCTCTTAAATCTTCTGTACCATATTATGTAATAAAATATACCTATTGGTAAAAAAAGAATGAAAAGATGGGGTGGTAAGGAAGTGGAATATTCAAACGGTTTCAGGAAGAAATCCAAATATTCTTCATTGAATGCTTTTTATCCACTTCTCCGAGGCTATGGGTCCCAAAATTTACACCAGAGGTGACTGTGAGGTGTAGTCTTGCCCCTTTATAAGCCTTCTTGTCATGTTTCCTTTTATAGTTCCTTGATAATGTGAGTAGTCACGAAAGCGCTTGGAATTCCTCTATTTTTCCTTGTGGTTGTCTTGCATATTTTGATATCACCTGTTTACTGTGATCTTTTGCATACATATATATATATATATATATATATATATATATATATATATATATATATATATATATATATATATATATATATGTCGTGCCGATTAGGTAAAACTTTCGATTTTGGCTTAAATAGCAACACTCACCTTGCCATATAAGTCAAGTGAAAATTTGTGTATGCAATAATTTCGCCAAAATCATTCTGAACCTAACGAAAAAAATATATTTCATTGTGTTTGTTTATTATTAAATTAATGTTAACGTATCTAAAATATATTTAGTTGGGTTAGGCTAAAATAAATTGCGCTTGTTGTAATAAGGTTAGGTAGGTTTTCAAAGTTTCTCTTGGTACAAAATTATAAATTCTTACATTAACATAAATGAAAAAAATATATCTTTAAACGTATAAGAGAAAATTTTAAAAAGGACTTAATTTTAGATGAGTTCTTGCTAATTGACCAGTTTTACCTAATCGGCACGACATATATATATATATATATATATATATATATATATATATATATATATATATATATATATAAAAATATGGGATGGGGTCCACCTCTAGTGCAAATTGTGGGACCCATAGCCTCGAGAAGTGGATAAAAAGGCTTCAAGGAAGAATATTTGGATTTCTTTCTGAAGCCATTTGAATATTCCACTTCTCCTACCACCCCATCCTATATACACATACATGCATATAAATGCTTTATTATTAGACAGAATACATTTATATAAAACACAAACATGAATACAATGGTACAATATGTCAAAGATTATGAATCTCCTCTAGTTCCTCCGAAGCCGGACGCGAGCCAAGTATGCAGCATGCGTTTCCCCTCTGGATGGCCACGCTGAGACGCTGGAACATGAACGTGGCTGCCCTTGGGTCCCTGGTGGTGTCGATGAGTCTGGAACCCAGTTCTTTAACGAAACGTGTTGCATTTTTTCCCCACGCTCCCAAGGTCTCTGATCCCACTGGGACAAATTTATACTGTTGGCTTATGTCCCTGTACTTGCCGATCTTGTACTCCTCTCTGTGGTCAGCAGCTCCTCCCTGTCGCCCAACACTGTGATGGATGTAGGTGTCAGCCAGTGTCGACACACAGGTATAATCCCATGCTAAGAGCGTGCCATTCTTCCAAGGATAGATGGTGATCCCGTCGGGGCGGTTTGCTGGGTTGTGCCGATATATGTCGTGCCGATTAGGTAAAACTTGCCATTTTGGCTTAAATAGCAACGCTCACCTTGCCATATAAGACAAGTGAAAATTTGTGTATGAAATAATTTCGCCAATATCATTCTGAACATAACGAAAAAAATATATTTCATTGTGTTTGTTTATTATTAAATTAATGTTAACGTATCTAAAATATATTTAGTTGGGTTAGGCTAAATTAAATTGCGCTTGTTGTAATAAGGTTAGGTAGGTTTTCAAAGTTTCTCTTGGTACAAAATTATAAATTCTTACATTAACATAAATTAAAAAAATATATCTTTAAACGTATAAGAGAAAATTTTAGAAAGGACTTAATTTTAGATGAGTTCTTGCTAATTGACCAGTTTTACCTAATCGGCACGACATATATATATATATATATATATATATATATATATATATATATATATATATATATATATATATATATATATATATATATATATATATATATATATTGTCGTGCCGATTAGGTAAAACTTGCCATTTTGGATTAAATAGCAACGCTCTTCTTGCCATATAAGACAAGTGAAAATTTGTGTATGAAATAATTTCGCCAAAATCATTCTGAACATAACGAAAAAATATATTTCATTGTGTTTGTTTATTATTAAATTAATGTTAACGTATCTAAAATATATTTAGTTTGGTTAGGCTAAATTAATTGCGCTTGTTGTAATAAGGTTAGGTAGGTTTTCAAAGTTTCTCTTGGTAGAAAATTATAAATTCTTACATTAACATAAATTAAAAATATATCTTTAAACGTATAAGATAAAATTTCAGAAAGGACCTAATTTAGATGAGTTCTTGCTAATTGACCAGTTTTACCTAATCGGACGACATATATATATATATATATATATATATATATATATATATATATATATATATATATATATATAAGTAAAACTGGTCAATTAGAAAATTTTCTTATACGTTTAAAGATATATTTTTTTCATTTATGATAATGAAAAATTAATAATTTTGTACCAACTAAACCTTAGAAAACTTACCTAACCTTATTACAACAAGCGCAATTTAATTTAGCCTAATCCAGGGGTCGGCGTACTTTTTTGTGTATTACTCCAAAACAAATTTATGTACAGAGAAATTACCCACTAAACTTGAGAATTAATAGAAAACCACAAAACATATATATTATTTTATGAGGACTATTAGATATCTACAAATGGAATCATAGCTTATAATAAAATAAAAAAATATATATATATTTATTTAATAATAAATTTTTATGCAATTTTATTTATATATTTACTGAGCCTTCATTACCCCCGAGATTTTCAGTTTTACCCCATTAGGGATCATTTTTCCCAGTTCCCCGACCCCTGGCCTAATCCAACTAAATATATTTTAGTTTTTCACAGAGACCCACATAAAGGATTATTTTGACAACGAAATATGGATCCCAGATTATACCCTATTCAGATGTGACAGACTAAAATGGCAACAACGGGGAGTTGGCTTGTATAGCACAGAGTCGCTCATTTACTCAGAACTACTAAACACCTCAAATGATGTAGTTGAAGTTTTGGTGGAAAAGACTGAAAACCAAAACCTTGTCATTGTGGTTGTATACAAGCCTCCAGATGCAACTTCCCAGCAATTCCCAGAGCAGCTTTTGAAAATTGACCACTGTCTGGAAAATCTCCCAACTCCTGTTCCAAACATCTTGCTACTGGGAGATTTCAACTTGAGACACCTAAAATGGAGGAGTATAGCAAATAATATTTTAGCAGAGATCACCCCAGGAGGCAGCGCAGATGAAAATTCACACACACAAGAGCTATTAAATCTCTGCACCAAATTCACCTTAAACCAGCAAATATTAGAGCCTACAAGACTAGAACATACGTTGGACCTCATCTTCACTAACAACGACGATCTGATACGTAATATAACTGTATCAAAGACAATACACTCAGATCACAACATAATAGAGGTACAGACATGTATGCACAGGGCTCCTGACCAGCAAAATGTGATCAGTCATGAGGGTGTCTTCACAAAATTAAATTTCACTAACAGAAACATACAATGAGAACAAGTCAACCATGTCCTAAAAGAAACAAGCTGGGAAAATAACCAAAACAACACAGATCCGAACCTTTGCCTAGAAAAAATGAACTCTGTGGTTCTTGAGATCTGCTCAAGATACATTCCATTAAGAAAAAGAAAGAGAAGATGTAAACTAGAAAGAGAGAGATGCTCCCTATAAAGACGAAGGCAAAGAGTCACAAAGCTGCTGAGAGGGGCTAATATATCTGAAATACTAAGGGAGGCACTGATCAATGAAATTGCAAATATCGAACTTAAGCTGAAGGAATCTTACAGGAGACAAGAATTCTAAACCTAATAGTATTCTCCTGTTCCCAAATATATTAAGTCCTTGTACAATAATATATTTGGGAACAGGAGAATACTATTGGGTTTAGATAAATGGGGATTGTACACATAAGCAGGGAGACAGGGAATACAATTAACTGACGAAACAGAATATAACTTACAATATAGTTCAGAGGACAGTTCACCACAGGAACTCAGTCACACTTCTAGCCACAGCACGAGCACTGCTCCAAGCCAGTACTCTGCCCAGTGTCTCCAACAGTCTCCTCCAGAGACTCTCCAGCAGCTCTCTCCCAGAGCTGTGCACACAGGCTAGAAAATGTCGTGCCCAGCGCTCTGCAAACAGGCCAGAGCTCTGTCCGAATGTCTCCAGCCCAGAGCTCCGCACACAGGCAAGAGCTCCGCCAGAATGTTTCCAGCCCAGAGCTCCGCACACAGGCAAGAGCTCCGCCAGAATGTTTCCAGCCCAGAGCTCCGCACACAGGCAAGAGCTCCGCCAGAATGTCCCTCTCTAGTTGTTTCCTCGGCCTTATATCGTCCTCCAAGCATCCCGCCAATGAGGAGTGCACCACGTGCTTTGACCTGACGCCGAAACCTGACGCTAGTTCAAAAGACAAAGACCTGAGACTTAAGCCGAGAGGCGTGTTTGACAGCTATTTACGAAGGCAAGGTGTGGCTGCTTAGGTCTCCCTCGGAGACTCGACAAGCACTGACTGCATCACAGGAAGAACTAAAAGCCATAAAGGAAACTGAAAAAAAAATACTTCTTCTCTAATGCCAAATCTAAGGGGAAAACAGCATACAGCATTGGGCCCCTGCTTAGGCGAGATGGAACATACACAGTAGGGATGTATCGGATATCCGTATCCGATGGAAATAAATGGTATAAAATACCGACACAATGGAAAAATAAACACATAAGCAGTATAATGTGATCCTTTATTGACAACGTTTCGCCCACGCAGTGGCTTTATCGAGTCCAGACAGATCTACCTGGAAAATGAGCAACATGGAGATATATATAGGGTACAGTCAGGTGGAGAATGCTGGGTCAGGTGGAGAAAGCTGCATGTGACAGTCTTAAAAGTAGTGTGATAGTTAAAAACATAGTGTGACTTAAAGGACCTGCAGTGTACCATTCTTGAGTTCTAGGTGGGATAGCGTTGAAGAAGTTTCTTGGCAATAGGTTCAGCTATGTTGTAGAAGCCGTTGTTCTGGTTGAAGTTGTTGGATATACAGATGAGTGATGATTCTAGGATTCTTCGGTATTGCGTGTTGTCTTCTCTGGCGATGAGTCTTGCGTTTCTGTAGTTGATTAAATGGTTGTGTAAATTTCGGTGTTGAACACAGGCATTTCTTGAGTCGTCAGATCTGCCTGCGTACTGGTGTTCTGAAATGCGTGTTTGTAGGTCTCCATTAGAGACTGCAGACGACGGGCATTAAACATCTTCAACACACCCAGAGAAGACACTGCTGAGAAGAGATACATAGGCCTTCCCACCAACTCCATTTCCAAACAAGTTTCCAACATTTTTTCTAAGACCTCATTCCGAGTATCCACCTCCACATCCACCACCATTAAGGACATTACCAGTAACAGACAGGAAAAGCTTCAATCCACGGCAGGGGTATACACAATCCCTTGTAATGGCTGCAGCAAATTATACGTTGGCGAAACATCCAGAGACCTACAAACACGCATTTCAGAACACCAGTACGCAGGCAGATCTGACGACTCAAGAAATGCCTGTGTTCAACACCGAAATTTACACAACCATTTAATCAACTACAGAAACGCAAGACTCATCGCCAGAGAAGACAACACGCAATACCGAAGAATCTTAGAATCATCACTCATCTGTATATCCAACAACTTCAACCAGAACAACGGCTTCTACAACATAGCTGAACCTATTGCCAAGAAACTTCTTCAACGCTATCCCACCTAGAACTCAAGAATGGTACACTGCAGGTCCTTTAAGTCACACTATGTTTTCACACTACTTTAAGACTCACATGCAGCTTTCTCCACCTGACCCAGCATTCTCCACCTGACTGTACCCTATATATATCTCCATGTTGCTCATTTTCCAGGTAGATCTGTCTGTGACTCGATAAAGCCCACTGCGTGGGCGAAACGTTGTCAATAAAGGATCACATTTTACTGCGTATGTGTTTATTTTTCCATCCGTATCCGCATCCGCATCCCCGGAGCATCCGCATAAATTCTTACATCCGCATCCGTATTTTTCCTAAATGAGACATCCGCATCCGCGTCCGCATCCGTAATCACTATTAAATAAATATCCGCATCCGTATTTTTCTAAATGAGACATCCACATCCGTATCCGCATCCGTATTTTTCCTAAATGAGACATCCGCATCCGCGTCCGCATCCGTAATCACTATTAAATAAATATCCGCATCTGCATCCGCATCCGTGCCAAACAAAGCGGATGTGGCGGATCTTATAACCTAATTTACAGAGCTTTCATGTTTATTTCCCACAAACTTGTTCTTATGATTTACAAATTAACATTGCAGCTTCAAATATTATAACTTAATGACCTGTGCAGAGAGAGAGAGAACATAAGAAAGGAGGAACACTGCAGCAGGCCTGTTGGCCCATACTAGGCAGGTCCTTCACAATCCACCCCACTAACCTGGAGTTTGCCTGGAGAGAATTCCAGGGGTCAACGCCCCTGCGGCCCGGTCTGTGACCAGGCCTCATGTTGGACCAGAGCCTGATCAACCAGGCTGTTACTGCTGGCCGCACGCAGTCCAACGTACGAACCACAGCCTGGCTGGTCAGGTACCGACTTTAGGTGCCTGTCCAGTGCCTGCTTGAAGACAGCCAGGGGTTTGTTGGTAATCCCCCTTATGTATGCTGCCCAACCAAATTTTCAATTTTATCCAAGAAATAAGCTTTGATAATTCTATTTACTCATGTGCGAGTCCCACTCAAAACCAACCCCTCTCACTCATGAATTTATCCAACCTAAATTTAAAACTACCCAAGGTCCTAGCTTCAATAACCCTACAAGGCTGATAAATTACACACATAGGCAATGAATATAAATTATA
This sequence comes from Cherax destructor, assembly GCA_009830355.1. Classification (NCBI taxonomy): domain Eukaryota; kingdom Metazoa; phylum Arthropoda; class Malacostraca; order Decapoda; family Parastacidae; genus Cherax; species Cherax destructor. Next base: position 24,076 of record WNWK01019111.1, on the reverse strand, counting down.
AATTATACTTCTTATATGTTTATTAGACACATATGCATTGAAAATTAGGTTGAGCAAATATTTTGTTAGTGGGATGGATTGTGAAGGAACATAAGAACATAAGAAAGGAGGAACACTGCAGCAGGCCTGTTGGCCCATTCTAGGCAGGTCCTTCACATTCCATCCCACTAACAGAATATTTGTTCAACCTAATTTTCAATGCTACCCAAGAAATAAGCTTTGATAATTTTATTTACTCATGTGCAATTCCCACTCAAATCCAACCCCTTTCACTCATGAATTTATCCAACCTAAATTTAAAACTACCCAAGGTCCTTGCTTCAATAACCCTACTAGGCAGACTGTTCCACTCATCAACTACCCTATTTCCAAACCAATACTTTCCTATATCCTTTCTAAATCTAAACTTATCTAACTTGAATCCATTATTGCGGGTTCTCTCTTGGAGAGATACCCTCAAGACCTTATTTATATCCCCTTTGTTAATACCCATTTTCCACTTGTATACCTCGATCATGTCTCCCCTCATTCTACGTCTTACAAGTGAATGTAATTTAAGGGTCTTCAATCTTTCTTCGTAAGGAAGATTTCTAATGCTATGTATTAATTTAGTCATTCTACGCTGAATGTTTTCTAACGAATTTATGTCCATTCTGTAATATGGAGACCAGAACTGAGCTGCGTAATCTAGGTGAGGCCTTACTAATGATGTATAAAGCTGTAATATAACCTCTGGACTTCTGTTGCTAACACTTCTTGATATAAATCCCAGTAATCTATTTGCCTTATTACGTACGCTTAGGCATTGCTGTCTTGGTTTAAGGTTGCTGCGTTATTTAACTTATAAGTGCTTGGGTTATGGACACTCCCGAGCTTTAGAACTTTGCATTTATCTACATTGAACTGCATCTGCCATTTTTCTGACCAGGAATTGAGTTATTTTTCTGACCAGGACATGCCTAGTATGGGCCAGCAGGCCTGTTGCAGTGTTCTTATGTATTTTTATTGAGGAAACGTTTCGCCACACAGTGGCTTCATCAGTGAATACAAAGGAGAATCGTGAAGAACAGGAGTTTGAGGTAATCAGTCCCTTAGCCTGGAGTTGCTGTCTGACACAGCAACATCTTGGTATCTTAATACAGGGAATTCTTCACTTGCCTAACTCTTGGCCACCACCTACTTCCACATTGGTCAAATGTGACACCTGCTACTACTGGTGCTCCTCTCCTGCTTGCGGTATATAAGTCACTTCTTCACACATATGTTATATTATTATCAAGATTGATGGACTGATAACATCATGTCAAGGCTAAGGGACTGATTACATCATTCTCCTTTGTATGGACTGATGAAGCCACTGTGTGGCGAAACGTTTCCTCAATAAAGATACCCAAGTGTTTCATATGTGTCTAATTTATCAACATGTCGGTTCTCTGAACCATTCATCTGCCTATGTGTGAGAGACACACATACAGTAACACTGTGGAGGTGTATAAATGGAAAACAGGAATTAATATAGGGATGTAAATAGCGTTTGATAAACATATTAGATTGGATAAACACATGAGTGAGGGGTTTGGTTTGAGTGGGAAAATATTGTTAGTGGGATGGATTGTGAAGGACTTACCTAGTATGGGCCAAATGGCCTGCTGCAGTGTTCCTCCTTTCTTATGTTCTTATAGAGGAACACTGCAGAAGGCCTACTGGCCCATGCAAGGCAAGTCCTTATCAAAATCACCACTACCCAAAGCTATCCAAGAATTCACTCCCACACCCACGACACCAATCAAACCCATTCTCCTTTGTATTGGACTGAGATCTGTTTGTGACAAACAGATCTCAGTCACAAACAGATATGCGATGTGTTTGTGACTTGATAAAGCCCAACAAACGAAAACGACTTCTGGCAGAAAATGCAAAGAAACTGTTATTCTTGAAGAAAAACCTTCCAATCATAAACTTTAAGTATTAAGCAAATGTCAATTGATTATGTAATAAAAGTATTATGTATTAAAAGTATTATGTAATGAAAGTATTTGCCATGTGGTAAAAAAACAAAAATCAGGTGTTTTATGAATGTCCTGCAAAATCCACATCCGCATCCGCCCGGATGTCAAGATGTGACATCCGTAATTCGCATCCGCATCCGCATTTTACTGTAAGCAGATATCCGCATCCGCATCCGTATTTTACTGTAAGCAGATATCCGCATCCGCATCCGCATCCGTATTTTACTGTAAGCAGATATCCGCATCCGTATCCGCAAAATAAGTAAGATATCCGTGTATACACATCCGCATACCGGATATCTAAATTTTTCACATCCGATACATCCCTAATACACAGATGATAGCCAAGAAATGAGTGAGATACTAAAGTCCCAATACGACTCAGTGTTCAGTGAGCCGCTGCCCAGACTAAGGGTCGACAATCCAAATGAATTCTTTATGAATGAGACCCAAAATTTCGTCATCTCAAAAATCTTGAATATTATCCTAACACCATAAGACTTTTAAAAGGCAATAAATGACATGCCTTACACTCAGCCCCAGGCCCAGACTCATGGAACTCCGTGTTCATCAAGAACTGCGTGCCTTCAGCATTCTATGGAGAGGGAGCATGGACACAGGGGTCATCCCACACTCACTAAATACAACAGACATAACCCCACTCTACAAAGGTGGCAGACCGATAGAACATCCCATATCAAAAAAAAATCTTTGAAAGGGTTCTAAGAAGCAAGATCGCCAACCACCTGGATACTCATCAGTTACACAACCCAGGGCAACACGGGTTTAGAGCAGGTCGCTCCTGCCTGTCCCAACTAATGGACCACTATGACAAGGTCCTGGATGCTTTAGTGGATAAACAAAATACAGATGTGGTATACACAGACTTTGCAAAAACCTTCGACAAGTGTGACCATGGTGTAATAGCACACAAAATGCGTGATAAAGGATTAACAGGAAAAGTTGGATCTATAACTTCCTGACAAATAGAACACAAAGAGTAATAATAAACAGAGTAAAGTCTGAGGCAGCTACGGTGAAAAGTTCTGTTCCTCAAGGCACTGTACTCGCTTCCATTCTATTCCTCATCCTCATACTATTTTACATAGACGGAGATGTAAGCCATAGCTCGGTGTCTTCCTTTGCGGATGACACCCGGATCACCATAACAGTGACTTCCATCGAAGACACCGCAAGACTCCAAGCGGACATAAACCAAATCTTCAAATCGGCCACTCAAAAGGATAAGAAGTTCAATGAAGAAAATTTCAACTACTCAGATATGGAAAACTTGAAGAAATTAAAATTGTATCATGGTATACGACAAATTCTAACCTTAAAGTTAAGTGAAAAAGTAATGTGAAGGACCTGGGAGTAATAATGTCAGAAGATCTCGCCTTCAAAGACCACATCAATGTATCTACCGCATCTGCTAGGAAAATGATAGGAAGGATAATGAGAACCTTCAAAACAAGGGACGCCAAACCCATGATGATTCTCTTCGAATCGTTTGTTCTCTCTAGGCTGGAATACTGCTGTACACTAACGGCCTCCTTCAAGCAGGCGAAATTGCAGACCTGGAGAATGTACAAAGAACTTTCACGGCACACATAAATACGATAAGGCACCTAAATTACTGGGAACGGTTTAAGGCCCTTAATTTGTATTCCCTGGAATGCAGGCGAGAGAGATACATGATAATATACACTTGGATAATCCTAGAGGGATTAGTACCAAACTTGCACACGAAAATCACTCCCTATGAAAGCAAAAGACCCGGCAGGAGATGCAACATTTCCCCAATGAAAAGCAGGGGCGTAACGATTATATTGAGAGACAACACAATAAGTGTCCGGGGCCCAAGACTGTTCAACTGCCTCCAAATCATACATACGGGGGATTACCAATAGACCCTTGGCTGTCTTCAAGAAGGCACTGGACAGGCACCTAAAATCAATACCTGACTAACCGGGCTGTGGTTCGTACGTCAGTTTGCGTGCAGCCAGCAGTAACAACCTGGTTGATCAGACACTGATCCACCACGAGGCCTGGTCTCAGACCGAGCAACGGGGGCGCTGACCCCCGGAACCTTCGCTAGTAAACTCCAGATAATAATTTAATAATAAACAAGCACGATGAAATAGATTTTTTTCGTTAGGTTCAGAATGATTTTTGTGAAATTATTGCATACACAAATTTTCGCTTGTCTTATATGGCAAGAAGAGCGTTGCTATTTAAGATAAAATAGCAAGTTTTACCTATTCGGCACAACATATTCATATATATATACATAATGGTCTTCCTGGTTTTAATTATTAGCATTACTTGTAACAGCATAACGTATCTTGATGAATTAATTCTTGATAACACTTAAGCTTGGACGAACGAAGAATAAAAACATGGGACGAACTATAAACATAAATACTCACAGAATGGTTCATTTTTCCAGACCATTAATATTTATATAGTGATAATAATCCCAGAGTACTGTAGCAGCATTCTGCAGTGTTCACAGCAGCACACAGCACTACTGTGTCTGACTGTGACCACAGTGTATTGTAGCAGCATACTGCAGTATTCACAGCAGCACACAGCATTGCTGTGTCTGAATGTGACCACAGTGTATTGTAGCAGCATTCTGCAGTGTTCACAGCAGCACACAGCACTACTGTGTCTGACTGTGACCACAGTGTATTGTAGCAGCATTCTGCAGTGTTCACAGCAGCACACAGCACTACTGTGTCTGACTGTGACCACAGTGTATTATAGCAGCATACTGCAGTGTTCACAGCAGCACACAGCATTACTGTGTCTGACTGTGACCACAGAGTATTATAGCAGCATACTGCAGTGTTCACAGCAGCACACAGCATTACTGTGTCTGACTGTGACCACAGTGTATTATAGCAGCATTCTGCAGTGTTCACAGCAGCACTCAGCATTGCTGTGTCTGAATGAGACCACAGTGTATTATAGCAGCATACTGCAGTGTTCACAGCAGCACACAGCACTACTGTGTCTGACTGTGACCACAGAGTATTATAGCAGCATTCTGCAGTGTGTGGTCACAGCAGCACTCAGCATTGCTGTGTCTGACTGTAAACACTTGACTGTCTTGCTGTGAACACTTCAATGTGGCTTAGTGTGAACACTTGACTGTGGCAGTTTGTGAACTCTGACTATGACTGTCTATGTAAACTGTCTGGGTGTGAACACTCTGCTGAGAATTACCTCAAACATTGTGAGTTGTATTGCAGTATGGAGTTGAATTCTACCCTGTGCATTGCTCATTTTATAATCTCCAGGCTTAAAATTTGTCCCTCGAGGACTTCTGGTGTGAGAGGGAAGAGAGGGAGGAATGGATGTTCCCTCAGAGGGGAGGAGGAGTGAGGATAGAGGGTCATGGGGTGAGCAGAGGGGAAGGGAAAAAGAATGACTGGAGAGGAGTGTTGAAAAAATGGAAAGGGTCAGTCTGCAAAAGATGAAGGAAGAGCAGTGGAAAGGACTGGAAAAGATAGATGGATCGGAGGTATTTGAGTGTAAAGCAACGGAGAGATAGATGCAGAAAAAGTAAATAAGAGAATGGGAAACTTTGTAAGGAAAGAAAAGATTTGTATCTCCGCCTAAGATAAAAACTAAGTCGTCTACTACACTGAAGACAGTGGAAGACAGAGGAAAGTTTAAGTGTTCAGCCACTTAGTCTTACTAATTTGGTCGGTCCTTAAGTCCCTAAGTCTTACTATTGGTCCTTTAGTCCCTACGTCTTGCTATTGGTGTTTCAGTCCCTAAGTCTTGCTATTGGTGCTTCAGTCCCTAAGTCTTGCTATTGGTGCTTCAGTCCCTAAGTCTTGCTATTGGTCCTTCAGTCCCTAAGTCTTGCTTCTATTGGTCCCTCAGTCCCTATGTCTTGCTATTGGTGCTCAGTCCCTAAGTCTTACTTTGGGCCTCAGTCCCTAAGTCTTACTATTGGTGCTTTAGTCCCTAAGTCTTACTTTGGTGCTTCAGTCCCTAAGTCTTAATATTGGTGCTTCAGTCTCTAAGTCTTACTATTGGTGCTTCAGTCCCTAAGTCTTACTTTTGGTGCTTCAGTCCCTAAGTCTTACTATTGGTGCTTCAGTCCCTAAGTCTTACTATTGGTCCCTCAGTCCCTAAGTCTTGATATTGGTGCTTCAGTCCCTAAGTCTTACTATTGGTGCTTCAGTCCCTAAGTCTTACTATTGGTCCTTCAGTCCCTAAGTCTTGCTATTGGTGCTTCAGTCCCTAAGTCTTACTATTGGTCCTTCAGTCCCTAAGTTTTGATAATGGTCCTTCAGTCCCTAAGTCTTACTATTGGTGCTTCAGTCCCTAAGTCTTACTATTGGTGCTTCAATCCCTAAGTCTTACTATTGGTGCTTCAGTCCCTAAGTCTTACTATTGGTGCTTCAGTCCCTAAGTATTACTATTGGTGCTTCAGTCCCTAAGTCTTACTATTGGTGCTTCAGTCCCTAAGTCTTACTATTGGTGCTTCAGTCCCTAAGTCTTACTATTGGTGCTTCAGTCCCTAAGTCTTACTATTGGGGCTTCAGTCCCTAAGTCTTACTATTGGTGCTTTAGTCCCTAAGTCTTACTTTTGGTGCTTCAGTCCCTAAGTCTTACTATTGGTGCTTCAGTCCCTAAGTCTTACTATTGGTGCTTCAGTCCCTAAGTCTTACTTTGGTGCTTCAGTCCATAAGTCTTACTATTGGTGCTTCAGTCCCTAAGTCTTACTATTGGTGCTTCAGTCCCTAAGTCTTACTATTGGTGCTTCAGTCCCTAAGTCTTACTATTGGTGCTTCAGTCCCTAAGTCTTACTATTGGTGCTTCAGTCCCTAAGTCTTACTATTGGTGCTTCAGTCCCTAAGTCTCTATTGGTGCTTCAGTCCTAAGTCTTACTATTGGTGCTTCAGTCCCTAAGTCTTATATTGGTGCTTCAGTCCCTAAGTCTTACTATTGGTGCTTCAGTCCCTGAGTTTCTATTCGTGCCTTCAGTCCTAGTCTATATTGTCTTCAGTCCTAAGTCTTGCTATTGGTGTTTCAGTCCCTAAGTCTTACTATTGGGTTCAGTCCACATGTGCTGTTTGAGGCTCGACACTGTGTCCTGGGTTTTGAGCGCGACACTGTGTCCTTTGGTGCTTCTGAGGTCCACACTGTGCTCCTCGTCTTGTTCTGAGGCACGACACTGTGTCCTGGGTTCTGAGGCACGACACTGTGTCCTGGGTTCTGAGGCACGACACTGTGTCCTGGGTTCTGAGGCGCGACACTGTGTCCTGGGTTCTGAGGCGCGACACTGTGTCCTGGGTTCTGAGGCGCGACACTGTGTCCTGGGTTCTGAGGCGCGACACTGTGTCCTGGGTTCTGAGGCGCGACACTGTGTCCTGGGTTCTGAGGCGCGATACTGTGTCCTGGGTTCTGAGGCGCGACACTGTGTCTTGGGTTCTGAGGCGCGACACTGTGTCCTGGGTTCTGAGGCGCGACACTGTGTCCTGGGTTGTGAGGCCGACACTGTGTCCTGGGTTGAGGCCGACACTGTGTCCTGGGTTCTGAGGCCGACACTGTGTTCTGGGTTCTGAGGCACGACATTGTCTTGGGTTCTGAGGCACGACACTGATGCCCTGGGTTGTGAGGCGCGACACTGTGTCCTGGGTTCTGAGGCACGACACTGTGTTCTGGGTTCTGAGGCACGACATTGTGTCTTGGGTTCTGAGGCACGACACTGTGTCCTGGGTTCTGAGGCACGACATTGTGTCTTGGGTTCTGAGGCGCGACACTGTGTCCTAGGTTGTGAGGCACGACACTGTGTCCTGGGTTCTGAGGCGCGACACTGTGTCCTGGGTTGTGAGGCACGACACTGTGTCCTGGGTTCTGAGGCGCGACACCGTGTCCTGGGTTCTGAGGCACGACACTGTGTTCTGGGTTCTGAGGCACGACATTGTGTCTTGGGTTCTGAGGCACGACACTGTGTCCTGGGTTCTGAGGCACGACACTGTGTCCTGGGTTCTGAGGCGCGACACCGTGTCCTGGGTTCTGAGGCACGACACTGTGTCCTGGGTTCTGAGGCACGACACTGTGTCCTGGGTTCTGATGCCGACACTGTGTCATGGGTTCTGAGGCAGACACTGTGTCCTGGGTTCTGAGGCCGACACTGTGTCATGGGTTCGAGGCAGACACTGTGTCTGGGTTCTGAGGCACGACATTGTGTCTTGGGTTCTGAGGCACGACACTGTGTCCTGGGTTCTGAGGCACGACACTGTGTCCTGGGTTCTGAGGCACGACACTGTGTCATGGGTTCTGAGGCACGACACTGTGTCCTGGTTTCTGAGGCGGACACTGTGTCGTGGGTTCTGAGACGCGACACTGCGTCCTGGTTTCTGAGGCACGACACTGTGTCCTGGGTTCTGAGGCGCGACACCGTGTCCTGGGTTCTGAGGCACGACACCGTGTCCTGGGTTCTGAGGCACGACACCGTGTCCTGGGTTCTGAGGCACGACACTGTGTCCTGGTTTCTGAGACACGACACTGTGTCCTGGGTTCTGAGGCGCAGACACGGTGTCCTGGGTTCTGAGGCGCGACACCGTGTCCTGGGTTCTAGGCACGACACTGTGTCCTGGGTTCTGAGGCACGACACTGTGTCCTGGGTTCTGAGGCGCGACACCGTGTCCTGGGTTCTGAGGCACGACACTGTGTCCTGGGTTCTGAGGCACGACACTTTGTCCTGGGTTCTGAGGCACGACACTGTGTCCTGGGTTCTGAGGCACGCCACTGTGTCCTGGGTTCTGAGGCACGCCACTGTGTCCTGGGTTCTGAGGCACGACACTGTGTCCTGGGTTCTGAGGCACGACACTGTGTCCTGGGTTCTGAGGCACGCGACTGTGTCCTGGGTTCTGAGGCACGCCACTGTGTCCTGGGTTCTGAGGCACGACACTGTGTCCTGGGTTCTGAGGCGCGCCACTGTGTCCTGGGTTCTGAGGCACGCCACTGTGTCCTGGGTTCTGAGGCACGACACTGTGTCCTGGGTTCTGAGCGCGACACTGTGTCCTGGGTTCTGAGGCACGCCAGCCTCTAGGCATTGTAGAACTAGCTGCCTTAAGGTTAAACTGCATCAAGAGAATGAGATAATCAGATTTGATTCAAGAAAGAGTAGAGTAGCTCAAATTCCTTGAATCAAAAGCTTTTCACCAAGTCTTGCTATTGGTCCATCGGTCCCTAAGTCTTGCAACTGATCCTTCAGTCCCTAAGTCTTGCTATTGGTCCTTTAGTCCCTAAGTCTCGTTATTGGTCGTTCAGTCCCTTAATATTGCTATTGAGTATTCAGTCTCATAGTCTTGCTACTAGGAAGTTCAGTCCATTAATTTTGATAGGAGTTCAACCCCTTATTGCTAATAGTTGTCCGTATGCTTAATTTTGATCTTTCTAGATGAGCCAAAGGAGAGGTGCAGCAACTGAATACAGAGTCACAGGTGGGTGGGACCCACTAGTGAAAGCTGGTTATGCCAGAGGTTGGCAATAGAGTTATGGAAGATTTGCTCCCAACCAAGATTCTACGGTGTTGCTATCAGTCAAGAACCATTAAATTAATGGTTTCAGTACCGATCAATTTAAGGCAATCAATGGGAGAATTGAGCTCTGGCAGGGAAGAAAGGGAGAGAGAGAGAGAGAGAGAGCGAGTTTACCTGGAGTCTACCTGGAGGGCATTCCGGGGATCGACGTTTCCGCGGCCCGGTCTATGACCAGGCCTCCAGGTGGATCAGGGCCTGATCAACGAGGCTGTCTGCACGTAGTCCAACGTACGAAGCACAGCCCGGCTGATCTGGCACTGACTTTAGGTATCTGTCCAGCTCCCTCTTGAAGGCAACCAGAGGTCTACTGGTAATGCCCCTTATGGCTGGTGGGAGGCTGTTGAACAGTCTTAGGCCCCGGACACTTATTGTGTTTTCTCTTAGTGTACCACTTCTGAGAAAATCCAAATGAATATGGTCACTAGGTACCATGATAGCAATGGTAAGAATGAATGGGAGTATGTTGGAACCCGAGGAAGAGGCTGATATCCTTGGGGTGAAGTTTTATTCCAGACTGACTGTGAAGGACCTGGTTGTAAATCTTGCAAACAAATCGGCTCGATAGCTTACAACACTAATATGTATCTCTCATCTGCTCGATTGTAGACGCTACAAGACTCTGTATGAGGCACAACTACACTCACAACTTGAATAGTCTCCACTTTCTTGGAGTGCCTGTCCTCCATTTCATCTACAGTATATTTACAGAATAAAGAACAAACCAAGACGACTCATCTCTAGCCTGGACCCGGCCTGGAAAGATCTGCCATTTCAGTAGAGCCTTCAACACCGAAGTGATTTGGGTGGCCTTACTGTTATGTACAAGGCCAAAGTAGTGAAGGTACTAAACTTGGCCCAACTTCGTGTATTGAGAAGAGAGCTTCTACACAACAAGACGGGCAGCAAACAGCAACTACACTCTGGTTGTTCCTTTCTCAGCAACATCACTTTATCTGACATTATTCATTTCTAGAATGACTCAAGAATAAAACATGTTCATACAGCATAATGACATGAAATCGCTGGCCAACATAAGAACATAAGAATTGAGGAACACTGCAGAAGGCCTACTGGCCCATACAAGGCAGGTCCTTATCAAAACCGCCACTACCTAAGAATTTACTTCCGTGCTCACGACACCAATCAAACCCAGCCCCTCCCACTCATATATTTGTCCAGTCTCTTTTTAAAGCCACCCAAGGTCCTATCCTCTATCAGCCTACTCGGAAGATTGTTCCACGCATCTACAACTCTGTTCGAAAACCAGTACTTGCCTATGTCCTTTCTAAATCTAAATTTATCCAATTTAAATCCGTTATTTCTGGTTCTTACTTGGTTCGATATCCACAGTCGGGTCCAAATTCAACCTATTCCATATTTTTATGTCTCATATTAATAAAAAGGCTTTTAAATGAGTTGATGTGGATAGGAACCCGTAGCCTAACTTTGCAAAAAAATTAGGAAAATAAAGAGAGGGAAGAGAGAGAGAGAGAGAAAGGGAGAGAGATACGTTAACATTAATTTAATAATAAACAAACACAATGAAATACTTGAGATTTTGGCTTAAATAGCAACGCTCACCTTGCCATATAAGACAAGCGAAAATTTGTGTATGCAATAATTTCGCAAAAATCATTCTGAACATAACGAAAAAAATATATTTCATTGTGTTTGTTTATTATTAAATTAATGTTAACGTATCTAAAATATATTTAGTTGGGTTAGGCTAAATTAAATTGCGCTTGTTGTAATAAGGTTAGGTAGGTTTTCAAAGTTTCTCATGGTACAAAATTATCAATTTTTACATTACCATAAATGAAAAAATATATATCTTTAAGCGTATAAGAGAAAATTTTAGAAAGGACTTAATTTTAGATGAGTTCTTGCTAATTGAATAGGTTTACCTAATCGGCACGACTATATATATATATATATATATATATATATATATATATATATATATATATATATATATATATATATATATATATATATATATATGCTAGGAATTCGCAAGAGCAGGCGAAATATTCACAAACACTGATCTCTGGCCGACGGAGACTCGAACCTACGAACCTCATGACAAGGTACGCAGTGCTTTACCGACCGTACCACACTGGTCAATACCTTGGCATCCAGCTTTCGCTAGACGTTATTCCAAGGCTGCCTTGGAATAACGTCTAGCGAAAGCTGGATGCCAAGGTATTGGACCAGTGTGGTACGGTCGGTAAAGCATGCGTACCTTGTCATGAGGTTCGTAGGTTCGAGTCTCCGTCGGCCAGAGATCAGTGTTTATATATATATATATATATATATATATATATGTTTGAGAGGTGTGGTGGGAGCCCAAGACCCCAAGTTCATTGAAGCAGCAGTGCAGTGGGACATCCTGGCAGACTCCTCCAGTAGACCAGCTCCTCCCAAAGAGCACAAACAGTCCCACTGGGACAAACCGATCATGGAAAAAATTCCAACACAATGCTCACCAACGCTTCAGGAAAGGACAAAGCTCGTCTCCTAGCGGTGAAGGCACCACACTCAGGAGATTTCCTTCTTGCTGTTCCCAATTCCTCTCTGGGCACTCTACTCGACCCACAGGCCATTCGGATTGGTGTTGCTCTTCGCCTAGCCGCCCCCATACTCACCGAACATAGGTGTATTTGCGGCAGGGCGACGGCTGATCAATTCGGACTTCATGGTCTAGTGTGTCACACATCAGAAGGGAAGTATGCTAGACATGAGGAGGTCAATGACATCATAAAGAGAAGCCTCGCCACAGCCCGTTGCCCAGCTCAAGCGGGAACCCCAAGTGCAGAGGTCTGATGGAAGTCAAAAGCGTCCTGATGGAGCCACCATGCTACCCTGGAAGGATGGTAAACAGATTGCTTGGGACTACACCTGTGCTGCCACATTGGCAGACACCTACCTGCCACACTCCTTAGCCGAAGGGGTGGAGCTGCCAGCCACAGGGAGACCCAGAAGACCCGCAAATATGAAGACCTTCCCTCTTGCTATAACTTCATCCCAATAGGGTCGGAGACCCATGGAGCATGGGGCAAGTGTGCTCTAAAGTTTCTCAAGGAGCTGGGTGGAAAACTCATCATAGAAACCAAGGACCACAGGGCGACCAGCTTCCTCTTTCAGAGACTCAGTGTTGCGATCCAGAGGAAATGCCTGCAGTATTCTGGGCACGCGGCCCACTGCCGGGAGTTGGACGAAGTATTTGACATGTAGCTCTGAGTTGTTATCTATGTTGTTTTACTCCCCATTGTATCTTGTCTTGATATATATATATATATATATATATATATATATATATATATATATATATATATATATATATATATATATGTCGTGCCGATTAGGTAAAACTTGCGATTTTGTCTTAAATAGCAACGCTCACCTTGCCATATAAGACAAGTGAAAATTTGTGTATGCAATAATTTCGACAAAATCATTCTGAACATAACGAAAAAAATATATTTCATTGAGTTTGTTTATTATTAAATTAATGTTAACGTATCTAAAATATATTTAGTTGGGTTAGGCTAAATTAAATTCCGCTTGTTGTAATAAGGTTAGGTAGGTTTTCAAAGTTTCTCTTGGTACAAAATTATAAATTCTTACATTAACATAAATGAAAAAAATATATCTTTAAACGTATAAGAGAAAATTTTAGAAAGGACTTAATTTTAGATGAGTTCTTGCTAATTGACCAGTTTTACCTAATCGGCACGATATATAAAAAAAAAGAGAGCAGATGAGAGAGTGGGTGAGATGTTATCAGCAAATTTTGTTGAAAATAAGAAAAAGTTTTGGAATGAGATTAATAAGTTGAGGAAGCCTAGAGAAAAAATGGATTTGCCAGTTAAAAATAGGAGAGGAGAGTTATTAAATGGAGAGTTAGAGGTATCGGGAAGATGGAGAGAATATTTTGAGGATTTGTTAAATGTTGATGAAGACAGGGAAGCTGTGATTTCGTGTGTAGGGCAAGGAGGAATAACATCTTGTAGGAGTGTGGAAGAGCCAGTTGTGGGTGTAGGGGAAGTTCGTGAGGCAGTGGGTAGAATGAAAGGGGGTAGGGCAGCTGGGATTGATGGGATAAAGATAGAAATGTTAAAAGCAGGTGGGGATATAGTTTTGGAGTGGTTGGTGCTATTATTTAATAAATGTATGGAAGAGGGTAAGGTACCTAGGGATTGGCAGAGAGCGTGTATTGTTCCTTTGTATAAAGGCAAAGGGGACAAAAGAGAGTGCAAAATTATAGGAAATAAATCTGTTGAGTGTACCTGGTAAAGTGTATGGTAGAGTTATTATTGAAAGAATTAAGAGTAAAACAGAAAGCAGGATAGCAGATGAACAAGGGGGCTTTAGGAAAGGTAGGGGGTGTGTAGACCAAGTGTTTACAGTGAAACATATAGGTGAACAGTATTTGGATAAGGGTAAAGATGTTTTTGTGGCATTTATGGATTTGGAAAAGGCGTATGATAGGGTAGATAGGGGGCAATGTGGCAGATGTTGCAGGTGTATGGAATAGGAGGAAGGTTACTGAAAGCAGTGAAGAGTTTTTATGAGGATAGTGAGGCTCAGGTTAGAGTGTGTAGGAGGGAAGGGGACTATTTCCCAGTAAAAGTGGGCCTTAGACAAGGATGTGTGATGTCACCGTGGTTGTTCAATATATTTATAGATGGGGTTGTAAGAGAAGTGAATGCGAGGGTCTTGGCAAGAGGTGTTGGGCTAAAAGATAAAGAAGCAAATACAAAGTGGGAGTTGTCACAGTTGCTTTTTGCTGATGACACTGTGCTTTGGGAGATTCTGAAGAGAAGCTGCAGAGGTTGGTGGATGAATTTGGTAGGGTGTGTAAAAGAAGAAAATTGAAAGTGAATATAGGAAAGAGTAAGGTGATGAGGATAACAAAAAGAATAGGTGACGAAAGATTGGATATCAGATTGGAGGGAGAGAGTATGGAGGAGGTGAATGTATTCAGATATTTGGGAGTGGACATGTCAGCGGATGGTTCTATGAAGGATGAGGTGAATCATAGAATTGATGAGGGGAAAAGGGTGAGTGGAGCACTTCGGAGTCTGTGGAGACAAAGAACCTTGTCCATGGAAGTAAAAAGGGAATGTATGAGAGTATAGTTATACCAACGCTCTTATATGGGTGTGAAGCATGGGTGATGAATGTTGCAACGAGGAGAAGGCTGGAGGCAGTGGAGATGTCATGTCTGAGGTCAATGTGTGGTGTGAATATAATGCAGAGAATTCGGAGTTTGGAAATTAGGAGGAGGTGCGGGATTACCAAAACGATTGTCCAGAGAGCTGAGGAGGGGTTGTTGAGGTGGTTTGGACATGTAGAGAGAATGGAACGAGACAGAGTGACTTCGAGGTGTATAAATCTGTAGTGGAGGGAAGGCGGGGTAGGGGTCGGCCTAGGAAAGGTTGGAGGGGGGGGGTAAAGGAAGTTTTGTGTGCGAGGGCTTGGATTTCCAGCAAGCATGTGTGAGCGTATTTGATAGGAGTGAATGGAGGCATATGGTTTTAATACTTGACGTGCTGTTAGAGTGTGAGCAAAGTAACATTTATGAAGGGATTCAGGAAACCGGCAGGCCGGACTTGAGTTCTGGAGATGGGAAGTACAGTGCCGGCACTCTGAAGGAGGGGTGTAAATGTTGCAGTTTTATAACTGTAGTGTAAAGCACCCTTCTGGCAAGACAGTGATGGAGTGAATGATGATGAAAGTTTTTCTTTTTCGGGCCACCCTGCCTTGGTGGGAATCGGCCGACGTGTTAATAAAAAAAAAAAAAATATATATATATATATATATATATATATATATATATATATATATATATATATATATATATATATATATGTGTGTATATATATATATATATATATATATATATATATATATATATATATATATATATATATATATATATATATATATATATATATAGTATATGCAAAACAACCACCTAGGAGTAGAATGATAGCTCTAGGCCATTCGTGTTGCAATCAACACAAAAATGAGAAGCTTGCAAAATTGCAGAAAATAGGAGGATGTCCAAGCAATTACTTTCCCAATGGACCGTCTTCACTGGAGTGAGTGAGTGAGTGAATGAGTGAGTGAGAGAGAGAGAGTGAGTGAGTGAGTGAGAGAGAGAGGATACAGGAAGTGCCCCCAGGCACAACAGTGCCCATAGCTACTAGTATTGATATTGTAATAGCCTAAAGGAAATTAACGTGGCAATGCTAAAAAATTCGGTCATATTCCGCTATAATACCAATAACGTTACATACATAAATATATTGTTAGTGATATAGAAGTCACTGGCAATTATGGGGTAGCCTCCCACAGGACAGCATGTCCATTTAAAGTGACGAGAAAACGGTAATATTTAAAGGGAGACTTTTAAATGTTATTTAAAGGAAACAGGGTTCATTAAAATAAACTCATTTGAAGAGGGTAACAGGAAAGACGGCCACAGTAATTCAACCCTCAATTCTGAGGCAAACTCTGTCTCAACCTTCAGAAACTGCAGGAAAAATAGGCCCTAATTCCTCGGTGTGGCACTACATTTAAGACAGTCTAATGCATTTATATAAGAGCACAATTTTAGACAGCCCGTCACTGATATTGTATAATGACTGCCTATCATGTTTAATAATTACAGATTCTACAATATTCCTTTCTTATTTTATTTATTTATTTTATTTTTAGCCAAGAGGAACAAGGGAAGATGACTCTTGCTTCCCGCCAGTTTGCCGGGTTGTTACATGCTCTAACATGATTGAAAATCGCGTTCGACTCCTGTGCTATATGTATCGTATAACGGTAAACATCCATTCTTAGATGTGTTGATATACCGGGTTGATAGAAATTTTAAGATTACAGAATATAGGAAGGCCACCAATGTGTGCTCATACATTC
Source organism: Cherax destructor (assembly GCA_009830355.1). Lineage (NCBI taxonomy): Eukaryota > Metazoa > Arthropoda > Malacostraca > Decapoda > Parastacidae > Cherax > Cherax destructor. Next base: position 7,557 of record WNWK01019111.1, on the reverse strand, counting down.
ACTACTATTCCAACCATGAGATGAGAGCCTATAGAGTGTGCAGTTCGGAGTTCCTAGGTAAAGAAATTAGGAAAATATTTGACATTGGCATGAAACTACAGGATTCTAAGTTATTTGTGGAATCTACCTTGCTGGCAGGTAGGAAAACTTATTATAGAATAGAATCTAAGATAACACCTCAGACCAAGAATGTGCTGGTCCTCCCATACAACGAGAAATCATGTATCCTGCCGAAAGCTCTTAGAAGATTTAATATACAAGTAGTATTAAAAAATACACGGACTGTTAGAAGTATTCTGATAAAGAATGCACACAACAACGTGTTGGTGGTGTCTACAGAGTTGGTTGCAACGGTTGCAGTCTCTCCTATTTGAGACAAACGGAAAAACCATTGGAGGTTCGAATTTCCCAGCTCCGTTATTCGAAACGTTATTCGAAACGCGATTTTCAACCATGTCAGAGCTTATAATAACCCGGCAAATTGGCGGGAAGCAAGAGTCATCTTCCCTTGTTCCTCTTGGCTTGAAAGGAATATTGTAGAATTGTTAATTATTAAGCATGATAGGCATTCATTATACAATATCAGTGACGGGTTGTTCAAATTAGATGCGTTTTTGTTGAGGCAATAATACACAGTCTAAAATTGGGCTCTTATATGAATGCATTAGACTGTCTTAAATGTAGTGACACACCAAGGAATTAGGGCCTATTTTTTCCTGCAGTTTCTGAAGGTTGAACCAGAGTTTGCCTCAGAATTGTGGGTTGAATATCTGTGGCCATCTTTCTTGTTATTACAGATGCCTCCCTCTTTAAATGAGTTTATTCTAATTACCCCCATTTCCTTTACATAACTTTTAGAAGTCTCCCCTTTAAATATTACAGTTTTCTCGTCACTTTAAATGGACATGCTGTTCCCTGGGAGGCTAACCATTAATTGCCAGTGACTTCTATATCACTGACAATATATTTATGTATATAAAGTTATTGATATTATAGCGGAATATGACCAAATATTTTAGTATTGCCACGTTAATTTCGTTTAGGCAATTACAATATCAATATATATATATATATATATATATATATATATATATATATATATATATATATACCTAGGATTGGTAGAGAGCGTGTATTGTTCCTTTGTATAAAGGCAAAGGGGACAAAAGAGAGTGCAAAATTATGGGGAATAAGTCTGTTGAGTGTACCTGGTAAAGTGTATGGTAGAGTTATTATTGAAAGAATTAAAGTAAGACAGATAGCAGGATAGCAGATGAACAAGGGGCTTTAGGAAAGGTAGGGGTGTGTAGACCAAGTGTTTACAGTGAAACATATGGTGAACAGTATTTGGATAGGGTAAAGATGTTTTTGTGCATTTATGGATTTGGAAAAGGCGTATGGTAGGGTAGATAGGGGCAATGTGGCAGATGTTGCAGGTGTATGGAATAGGAGGAAGGTTACTGAAAGCAGTGAAGAGTTTTTATGAGGATAGTGAGGCTCAGGTTAGAGTGTGTAGGGGGAGGAATATTCCCAGTAAAAGTGGGCCTTAGACAAGGATGTGTGATGTCACCGTGGTTGTTCAATATATTTATAGATGGGGTTGTAAGAGAAGTGAATGCGAGGGTCTTGCCAAGAGGTGTGGGGTTAAAAGATAAAGAATCAAGTACAAAGTGGGAGTTGTCACAGATGCTTTTTGCTTATGACACTGTGCTTTTGGGAGATTCTGAAGAGAAGTTGCAGAGGTTGGTGGATGAATTTGGTAGGGTGTGTAAAAGAAGAAAATTGAAAGTGAATATAGGAAAGAGTAAGATGATGAGGATAACAAAAAGATTAGGTGACGAAAGATTGGATATCAGATTGGAGGGAGAGAGTATGGAGGAGGTGAATGTATTCAGATATTTGGGAGTGAACATGTCAGCAGATGGGTCTATGAAGGATGAGGTGAATCATAGAATTTATGAGGGGAAAAGGGTGAGTGGAGCACTTCGAGTCTGTGGAGACAAAGAACTTTGTCCATGGAAGTAAAGAAGGAATGTATGAGAGTATAGTTATAGTGATGAATGTTGCAACGAGGAGAAGGCTGGAGGCAATGGAGATGTCATGTCTGAGGTCAATGTGTGGTGTGAATATAATGCAGAGAATTCGGAGTTTGGAAATTAGGAGGAGGTGCGGGATTACCAAAACTATTATCCAGAGAGCTGAGGAGGGTTTGTTGAGGTGGTTCGGACATGTAGAGAGAATGGAACGAGACAGAATAACTCGAGAGTGTATAAATCTGTAGTGGAGGGAAGGCGGGTAGGGGTCGGCCAGGAAAGGTTGGAGGAGGGGTAAAAGAAGTTTTGTGTGCGAGGGTTTGGGACTTCAGCAAGCATGTGTGAGCGTATTTGATAGAGTGAATGGAGACAAATGGTTTTTAATACTTGACGTGCTGTTGGAGTGTGAGCAAAGTAACATTTATGAAGGATTCAGGGAAACCGGCAGGCCGGACTTGAGTCCTGGAGATGGGAAGTACAGTGTATGCACTCTAAAGGAGGGATGTTAATGTTGCAGTTTTATAACTGTAGTGTAAAGCACCCTCTGGCAAGACAGTGATGGAGTGAATGATGATGAAAGTTTTTCTTTTCGGGCCACCCTGCCTTGGTGGGAATCGGCCGATGTGTTAATAAAAATAATATATATATATATATATATATATATATATATATATATATATATATATATATATATATATATATATTGTGGGTAGGGGATGTGTAGATCAAGTGTTTACAGTGAAGCATATATGTGAACAGTATTTAGATAAAGGTAGAGAAGTTTATATATATATATATATATGGGTAGCTTTGAAAATTGGGTTGAGCAAATATTCTGTTAGTGGGATGGATTGTGAAGGACCTGCCTAGTATGGGCCAACAGGCCTGCTGCAGTGTTCCTCCTTTCTTATGTTCTTATGTGTATCGATGTCTTTCATCCTGCCTTCCATCGTCCTGAGGTCTGAGATTTTTTTTTTTCAAGGACCAGATCGATGGCATTGGGCCCAAGAGGAGCACCAAGGAGAGTGCTGTTGGCTGGATCAATGGCTCGTGCTCTTGGTAAAACAGCCCTAATGTTCTGGATCATCTGTCGATTAGTAGAAACTATTTCATATTTGATAGGTTTAAAAATAGGCAAAGGCTCTCTCCTATGTTAATTTTTCTGATGTCCTCTTGGAGAGATTCTGTAGTGCCAGCTAGGGTACCATCATCCTAGAACCAGATATTGAGCTCACTGGCGAGCACTTCTGTGACTTCCTTGATGATCAGACAAAATAGAAAGGAGGCGAGAGGGTCCCAATGTAGCACACCCTCCCCAAACAATAGTTTAGAAGTCACACTATAACACGATTCTATGAAGGGATAGAGGGAAGGGCAGTGTGTAGAAACTGCTTGGAGAACAGCATATTTTCTCACTAAGTTGAAAGCGTTGGCAAAGTCAACCAGATACTGAGCTAACTGGAGAGTCCTGTGACTTCCTTGGTGTCCAGACAGAAAAGGGGCGAGAGGAATCCTCCTGTTACACTTCCTCACACGAGTCAATTTCATTGTCAACAAACAATAGTTTAGGAGTACCACTATAACACAATTATATGAAAGGACAGAAGGAAGAGAAATGTCTAGAAACTGCCTAGAAAGCAGCACTCCTTCTGACTGACTTGAATGTGTTGGCAAAGTTCAATTTGATTAACGCTTTTCATCTGCGTGGACAGCTGCTTCACAACCTTGTTGAGCAATAAAACCCAGCTGTGTTGGTTTGAACACTGCGGCAGCCTCTTGACTCACCATTCTTACTGCAGCCTTGGCGATAAGTCCCTGAATGGTGTCCACTGCAATGAGCCTGATTCCTCCATCCCTTTTCCGGAGGGCACATAGTGAGGCTCCAAAAAAGAAGGGTGTAATGGCCTCTAGGACAACGCCAGCCAGGCACACATTAGAAAAATTGGTGAGTTCAAACAGCAACCTTTCTGAAACATCACCAAGTGCTGGACTGAGCATTTGTTTTACGTATTGTGATCTTAAACCGGTGGAAATGATATAGCGGCTTTATACACATCAGCATCCTGTGTAGGGTTAGTTGTTCTTCTCCTGGTCCACTGTCAGGGAGGTCAGTGTTGCTACTGGGAGCTCTGGGTGGATGTTTGTCCTTCAGAGCTTGTGCTGTAATGCGTCCTTAGGGGAGATCGTATCCTCACTGCTTATAAGCCTGAGTGCTCCAGTAATATTGCCCTCTTCCATTTTATTGCTAATTTGGGCGAGTGTCTGTCGCCCTTGAGGGGAGACGGATGAGGTTGTCATCTCTAGGGAATGTATTTATTGCCCTAATAACAGATGTTGCTAGGGACTTGTCCCTCCTAGGTGTGACAGCCAGACAAGCATTGCCAGATAACAGTATACATATTAATGCAACCACGAGGCTGGCTAAAATAACAAAGGTTCGATCCCCGACTATCCACAGATTGTTACTGCTTAAAAACACTTGTTCATTGTTGCATTAATAAGTAAACTGCTCGTGAAGGCCACGTTTGTCTTCCCATCATGAAACATGTCCAGTGCTAGTAGGTACATGATAAACCATACCACGGGCGGGGCTAGAACCCGCGGTCAAGAGTCATAAAATTCCAGACCGACGCGTTGTATGGCTTGTTTGCAATCGTGTCATTACGATTTCGTGAGTCAAGTTAGGTACATGATGTTTGTAGGATTGATAGCTCAGTGGTTAGAACGTCATGATTTTTGACTTGCTTCCCACGAGATGGGCTAAAATAACATGGATACTATCCTACGCAAGTTATATATATATATATATATATATATATATATATATATATATATATATATATATATATATATATATATATATATATATATATATATATATATATATATATATATATATATATATATATCATTAACAGAACTGCGACTTGGTCAGAACTCGATCCTGCGTTCCCATGCACAGCTCTGTGTGAACTGAACTTAGTACGCATCACTCTCTCCACTGGACCACCAGGCACTCAGCAGAACTGAGCGTGTAGATGAATGGTTCAAACCGATAAGTTATAAATTAGACACATATGCAACACTTGGGTATCTTTATTGAGGAAACGTTTCGCCACACAGTGGCTTCCAGTCCTGCTGGCGCAAGGGCATTTGTGGTCGTGGAGCCTCAGAGACTAATTTCCAGACCCCAGATAAGTATGGGCGCCTAGCCGAAGCTAGACGATGCTTCCCCATACCCCAGGACACCGGGCTTGTTTTCAAAGTTATTTCATCAAATCGTGCCACATGCAGTGGACAACGAAATAGATTTGAAATGATTAACAATTCGCAAACAGGCGAAATTATTTACAAACATTATTTCTTCGTCCACAGCAGGACTCGAACCTGCAAACTTTGTATCAGAGTCCAGAATGCTTATCTAGGGTCTGACTCCGTGGTAAAGTGTGGACTCTGATACAGAGTTTGCAGGTTGGAGTCCTGCTGTGGCTTGAATATTTTCTGGTATAATATTTTACACAGTAAATTGTTAACTCTGGTATCCGAGTATCCGACTCAGTTGCTTGCTATCGATTTGCCTTCTGGAAATATTATGTTCATTACTTTGGCAAGAAATAAGTTATTTTGATGTTCAACCTTCCCTTCTAGGAATGGGCGAAGAAATTCCATTAGTACTGTAATTTCTTTGCATGAAGCCTTAATCACTGGATATTTTTATGATGTTTAGACAGAGCCTCTGGGGTTGTCAATCACTGGATATGGCAAAAAATGGTGGATTTTTTTATTTGACAAATCTGAGATGATTCTCGCCTCGAAGATGCCTTCTGCTGGCCTTATGCTTAGTGTTTTCTTGCACCATCACGGTGATCTTGAGGAGTTGAACACTAGCTCTTGAGGAGTTGAACACTAGCTCTTGAGGAGTTGAACACTAGCTCTTGAGGAGTTGAACACTAGCTCTGAAGTAGTTTCGGAAGATATTGAGGGTTATTGTGTGAAAGTCAGAATTCCGAACATCGACAATGTCTTTCACTTTCCACAAGGACTAGAAACTTTTGAAGAAAATCAAGGACACGAACAGCCAGGCGCAGAGAAAGAGGAAGCATTCAGGAGCAGTAAAAGGACACAAATGCAACTAATGAGACATTTTATTGTTACAAGCAATACAGAGGGTATATATATACCCGTAGACGCAAGTGCCTTGAATCAGCACTTATCGCTGTTTCTAACACAATTAAACAAAACAAAGGCAGCTTCACCATCTCTGAAGTCTTAGCAAGAATCCTCCTGAAAACAGTAAACCCTACCATCACATAGCCTCTCCTGCTAATACCACACAAGCGCATCGCAGATGTGGCACACTGCTACAGGCCTTCTCTTTCCAACCTCCTACAGAAATATTTGTCTAACCTGTTTTAATACATAAGAACATAAGAAAGGAGGAACACTGCAGCAGGCCTGTTGGCCCATACTAGGCAGGTCCTTCACATTCCATCCCACTAACAGAGTATTTGTTCAACCTAATTTTCAATGCGACCCAAGAAATAAGCTTTGATAATTTTATTTACTCATGTGCAATTCCCACTCAAATCCAACCCCTCTCACTCATGAATTTATCCAACCTAAATTTAAAACTACCCAAGGTCCTTGCTTCAATAACCCTACTAGGCAGACTGTTCCACTCATCAACTACCCTATTTCCAAACCAATACTTTCCTATATCCTTTCTAAATCTAAACTTATCTAACTTGAATCCATTATTGCGGGTTCTCTCTTGGAGAGATACCCTCAAGACCTTATTTATATCCCCTTTGTTAATACCCATTTTCCACTTGTATACCTCGATCATGTCTCCCCTCATTCTACGTCTTACAAGTGAATGTAATTTAAGGGTCTTCAATCTTTCTTCGTAAGAAAGATTTCTAATGCTATGTATTAATTTAGTCATTCTACGCTGAATGTTTTCTAACGAATTTATGTCCATTCTGTAATATGGAGACCAAACTGAGCTGCGTAATCTAGGTGAGGCCTTACTAATGATGTATAAAGCTGTAATATAACCTCTGACTTCTGTTGCTAACACTTCTTGATATAAATCCCAGTAATCTGTTAGCCTTATTACGTACCTTAGGCACTGCTGTCTTGGTTTAAGGTTGCTGCTTACCATAACCCCAAGTCCTTCTCGCAATCTGTATAGCTAAGTTCTACGCCATTCAACTTATAAATGCTTGGGTTATGGACACCCGAGCTTCAGAACCTAATTCCGTGAGCTGCCACTTTCCTTAACAGTCTCTGGTGCGGTACTCTATCAAAAGCCTTACTAAAGTCTAAATAAACAATATCAATTCTTTATCGTGATCAACAGCCTCAAAAGCTTTACCGAAGAAAGTTAATAAATTAGTTAGGCAGGAACGGCCCCTCGTGAATCCATGCTGAGTATCGTTAATCAAATTATGTTTATCGAGATGGTTTCTTATAATATCAGCTATAATTGACTCTAGTAATTTGCCACAATTGAGGTCAGGCT
>WNWK01019110.1:0-38498 GCA_009830355.1 Cherax destructor | reverse complement strand
TCCTAATTTTTCACTACATTGGCTAATATTTGATTGTGGTACTCTGTAGATGTTTATCACTGTGAGAGGTTTTTGTAGGTATTTTGATTTAAACTTAGCTATTAAATATTTTCTATGTTCATCTCTTGTGCAAGTATTGTTGATACATTCAAGCTGGTCTGAATAGTAAATAGTTGTGCCACCCCCTTGTTGGTCTGGCCTATAGTTGTGTATGGCTGTGTAACCAGGAATGGCATAGATATCTGTAGTATTAGGCTTTAGCCAGGTTTCAGTGAGAGCAATGATGGACATAATGGCCTGCACGGAATTTAATAATGCTATGAGGTCATCGTAATGCTTGCTTAAAGATCTGATATTGTAGTTAAAGATAGTTATGTTATTGTTGGCTCTGAGTAATGCTTTTACTTGTTTTGCTGTGTAATAATTACAGTTGTTGTTAGGGTCATGTAAGTCATTTAATAAGAGGTTGTCAATGTATATGTCTATGTATGTCTATATCTACATGTCTATGTATGTTTGTGTGTGGGATGGTGGGTGTGTAGGACGTGTCTACCACAGACCAGTTTACTTACTGCAGTACTTCTCTATTACCACATTATGTTATTTATGCTTTTTGCTAAGTCAAAGTATGATGATGATGATGATTATTAATAACATAAATGTCATTGTAAAAAAAAAAGTCTAACATCAGAGTCTACGACTGGGATATTTAAAACACCTACACAGCTGCCGGTGTTTCCATCTGTTGTACAAAGTAATCATACATTCACGCAGTCATTCATTTTTTCTGACCTATATTAATTACTTTAAAACCAACGTATTATTTAATACGACGTTGTACGTGGTTCAATACAAGGAATTACAAAATTGCGGCAGATATGACATTATACAATAAGTATAATGTCAAATCTGCCGCAATTTTTACACGTCATGGCCGGACTTCCTTTAAAGGAAGTGTGTAGTTAAGTGTTAATTATTGTCTAGCAGATGACACTTGTTGAGGCAGGTGTTGGTGGACTCACCTGGCAGATCACCACAACACCTCACTCACTACAACTCTACTTTATGTGTTTCTTATGATGGACAAAACTGTCTGAAGCTGTCTCCTCCTCCTCCTCCTCTCGTTTGTTTACTTTAAACAGGTGTTTCCTGTGCTGTCAACACATCTTTATATTCAAATATACATTTTACAATTGATTCATGCTTTTTTAGATGACAATATAAAAAACCTCACTACGTTTTATTTTTTATTAAAATAGTCTTTATAAATTTTGCTCTGAGTTAATTCAGAACCAATAAATGAGATGACGACCCCCCCCCCCGTCTTGACAAGGAGCGCTAAATTCAATTTTTTTTAATTAGTATTTACCTATCACAATTAAGCAGGCTTTATTTAGGTTAAATATAGACATTTTTAGCGACTGAGTGTTTAAATTTCTATTACTGTTGCATTAAGTACATGATCAATTACGAATTATGAAACACTAACTGTATTGTACTGCATTACAATAACATTTTGTCTTGTCTTGTCTTGTATAACACTGAATAACACACAAAAGCTAAATATCATGAATCTTAGTCTTGGTTTTATCTCTGTAGATGCATTTTTTTCTCGTCACATAGTCAGATACTCTAAACTTCTTAACACTCGTAACTTGACTTGACCTTTGCCTCCTGCTCTCTTTACATCTACCTTTCCTATATTATCATTATAATAATATAATATGTATAATAGCTTTATTTCTACAAGTACATGTGCAAGGTATACAGGCCTAGCTTACATCAATGACATATACAGAAAGCTCCTTGTTATGCAGAGCATTTTGGGTAAATTAAGGTAATTTTGTCCCAGGATGCGACCCACACCAGTTGACTAACACCCAGTTACCTATTTTACTGATGAGCGAACAAGAACAGCAAGTGTCTTATGGAAACACATACATAGTACTAATGTTTTCCAGCTGTACCAAGGAATAAATCCCTGGACCTAAGTACAGTGGACCCCGAGTAACGAACAAAATTCATTCCAGAAGACTCACAAAATTATAATGACACGATTGCAAACAAACCATACTTTGAGACTCTCTGACCGCGGGTTCGAACCCCACCCGTGGTAAGGTTCATTCCAGAAGCCTGCTCAAGTGCCATTACCAAACGAATTTACTCCCTTAAGAAATATAATGTCAAGTAGGTTAGTCTATTTCAGACCCCCAAAAATACACTTACAAAAGCACTTACAATATTATACTTACATAATTGTACGATTTCCGGGGTGTTCGTAACTCGGGGGTCCACTGTATGTATGTGAGATGACTGCTCTAGCGATTGAGCTACGGGACACAATTGTTCTTCCTGTCTTCTGCCTAGGTGGGTTCTGTCCTATGGGCTTTTGTCCTGCAGGGGATGCTGTCCTATGCCTATGGGCCAATATGGATTACCTCCACTATTACTACTGCCACTACTATTTCTTCACTAGTGCTAGTCTCTGCCATTAATTTCTTCCCTGTTTCTCCAGTACTACTACTGCTACTTTTATCTACTTCTACCACTGCTGCACTACTGATTCTACCACTGCTGCACTACTGATTCTACCACTGCTGCACTACTGATTCTACCACTGCTGCACTACTGATTCTACCACTGCTGCACTACTAATTCTACCACTGCTGCACTACTGATTCTACCACTGCTGCACTACTGATTCTACCACTACTGCACTACTGATTCTACCACTACTGCTACCATTACTACCACCACCACTGCTACTACTACTCCCTCCCATCCTACCACTCCCTTTCTCTGCCCCCTCACGTATGGCCTCCTAACCTTCTCATTTCAATGTAACTGGTTAATAGTCCAAGTCAGACTGAAATGTCATCATAAGTTTCAGTCTCCTAGTGCAGGTTATTTGTGCACTGTGAATTATTATGTATCATCTAGCCTTGGAGCAGATGAAAAGCACCATTGGTGCTCATCATCAACTCCAAGGCTGAGGGACTAATTACCTCATCTTTTGTATAGTTCTCCAGTCTTCACATAATGTCCTTGAATTGTAATGATAAAGCCACTGGATGGCAAAACGTCTATAAATAAAGATATTCAGATGTTGCATGTGTCTAATTCAACACTAATGTGTAATACTAAGAGGAAGTTTTGAAACGTGTAGCTGCCAGTTTGCAAAATTTCACTCCACTCCCTAAGCTCTCATGTTTGCTAGCTCAGTGGAGGCAAGCAAATTCTAGTTTCTTATAGGATTGTAGAATTTGAAATAGAATATACTGTAGATGAAAAAGAAAACCATGAAATACTGAAAATCCATTTTTTTTTTAAAGTTTAATGAGCTCTGTACTCCAGAGTCAGTTATGTACTCGGGTATAGTGTTCTTTTCATCCTTGAAAGTTCTCATTTATAACTTGAGAACACATTCAGTCAGCTTCAAATTTTTACCACTGGTTACCTATAACTGGGGAAAGATTCATGAAACTATAGCCTATAATCTATGATCTTAAGGATAAAAAATACATTACATGAAAATAAAATTGTATCCTTTGTCAGAAACACTTTACCTTAGTCCATGACCTGCAATGTGTAGTTTGACAACAGAGTTGATAGCCATTCAACTGTATGGCCTACTATCATAGGCCGTGGTTCAGTCCCCGACATGGGTGGAAATGCTGGGCATGTTTCCTTATACCTGCTGTCCCTGTTCACTTAGCAGTAAGTAGGTACCTGGGTGTAAGTTGGCTGGTGTGGTCGCATCGTGAGGGACAAGATTGAAGGACCCCAATGGAAATAAGACACAGTCCATGATGCCGAACTGACTTTCTTGGGTTATCCTAGGTAGCTAACCATCCAGTTAGAAATAGGAACAAATCTTATCTTAAGTCTTAATGGATTATTATATTTAGGTGGAAGCACTAAACCCATAGGAGTTTAGTGCCTGGGGGTATGGAAAACAATCAGATTCAATCCAAGAAAGGAAAGGATGGAGCCAATTCCTTAAGTCAAGAAACCCTCACCTTCACCAAGGAAAAATAATAATAATAATAATAATTTTATTCAGACATGATACAAATATGTACTACATAGTTCTAGGTATAAATGGGGTGTACATGCCAAAAGCCCCTAATATGCTGAGCATTGTGGGCATTCTTAAAATTAATTAACAGTAGACTGTACGTACATGGTAAAAAATTATGGTTGATAATTTACAAAATAAGTATAATTGTGTATTTAAGTTGCAAAATTTGAATATAAGTTGAACATTATTTATTGCAGCAATGCAATTAATTAAGGCCCAAAAATTGGAATTCATTACCTGTGATTGCCAAAGAAACCCTGCCTGTACCTCAATTCAAAACGCTGCTAAAAAACCACCTCCTCACCCAAACCTAAGTGCACAATATTTAACATTACCAACAAAGTTGATTAATCACTTAAATGTAAAAACCTGTTATAAATAATGCATACGTGATCTGATTTAAATGTGCATTGAGTTTTTGCATAGTGTTAGATGGACACAGGGAACATCAAGGAGTGATCTGTGTCTTGTGTTATGGTCATGTGTCCTGTTAAGGTTGGTAAGGAAAAGTTTGAGTGGTGGGTTAATATTTGAGTTTAGTGTTCTATGTATGTAATAGGCACAGTAAATTGGTGGAGTATGTTGTCTGGAGTGTGAATTTGTGGAAAATGGCTAATGTGTCAACTATAAACTCCTGATGAATAACAGTGGCATGTCTTCATAAGATGCAAGATAAGCATTGCTTACCTTAAACAAAATTTTCCTTACAAAATTAAATTGTCTCTTTGTTTATTTAATGTATTATTTATTTGTGCATATATAAAAATTTTCATTTTTGTAATTTGTCTCTGAATTTAATCTTGGTGTAATAGTAATCTAAACTTTTAGATCTAGTTACTTGATAATGTGTTCCTAGAATATGCATCAGTCTCAGACCGAGCCGTGAGGGCATTGACCCCTGAAACCCTCTCCAGGTAAACCTTCCAGCTGCATAAAAATTATATTACATACCACTTTCAGAAGTAGGATGATAACAAGCTTCCTGATGCAACTTCCCAGAAATTCTGGGAGCAGCTTTAGAAAATTGAAGACTGTATGGAAAATCTCCCAACTCCTGCCCCAAACATCTTGCTACTGGGAGATTTCAACTTGGGACACCTAAAATGGAGGAGTGTAGCAAATAATATTTAAGCGGAGATCACCCCAGGAGGCAGCTCAGATGAAAATTCACACACACACGAGCTATTAAATCACACCTTAAACCAGCAAATATTAGAGCCTACAAGACTAGAAAATACGCTGGACCTCATCTTCACTAACAACGACGATCTGATACATAATATAACCATATCAAAGACAATGCACTCAGATCACAACATAATAGAGGTACAGACATGTATGCACAGGGCTCCTGACCAGAAAAATGGGATCAGTCATGAGGGTGTCTTCACAAAATTTGACTTCAATAACAAAAACATACAATGGGAACAAGTCAACCATGTCTTAAATGAAACAAGCTGGAAAGATATCCTAAACAACACAGATCCGAACCTTGAGATTGGCTCAAGGCACATTTCACTAAGAAAAAGAAAGAGAAGATGTAAGCTAGAAAGAGAGAGACGCTCCCCATACAGACGAAGGTGAAAAGTCGCAGAGTTGCTGAGGGGTGCCAATATATCTGAAATATGAAGGGAGGCACTGGTCAATGAAATTGCAAATACAGTGGACCCCCGGAGTTCATACTGTTCCAAACTCGAACAATTATGTAAGTGTATTTTTGTAAGTGCTTTTGTATGTGTATTTTTGGGGGTCTAAAAGGACTAATCTAATTTACATTATTCCTTATGGAAACAAATTCGTTCGGTAACGGCAAATGAGCAGCATTCTGGAATGAATTAATGACGAACTCCGGGGGTCCACTGTATCAAACTTAAGCTGAAGGAATCCTACATAAGACAAGAATCGCAGGAAGAACTAAAAGCCATAAAGGAAATTGAAAAAAAAACAAAATACTTCTTCTCTTATGCCAAATCTAAAGAAAAAACAACATCCAGTATTGGGCCCCTGCTTAGGCAAGGTGGGACATACACAGATGACCGCCAAGAAATTAGTGAGATACTAAAGTCCCAATACAACTCAGTGTTCAGCGAGCTGCTATCCAGACTAAGGGTCGACAATCGAAATGAATTCTTTATGAACGAGACCCAAAATTTGGTCATCTCCTAACACCACAAGACTTTGAAAAGGCAATAAATGACATGCCAATGCACTCTGTCCCAGGCCCAGACTCATGGAACTCCGTGTTCATCAAGAATTGCAAAAAGCCCCAGTCGCGTGCCTTCAGCATTCTATGGAGAGGGAGTATGGACACAGGGGTCATCCCACACTCACTAAAAACAACAGACATAGCCCCACATTCTACAAAGGTGGCAGTAAAGCAATTGCAAATAACTACAGACTGATAGCACTAACATCCCATATCATAAAAATCTTTGAAAGGGTTCTAAGAAGCAAGATCGCCAACCACCTAAATATACCCATCAGTTACACAACCCAGGGCAACATGGGTTAAGAGCAAGTTGCTCCTGCCTGTCCCAGCTACTGGACCACTATGACAAGGTCCTGGATGCTGTAGAGAATAAACAAAATAAAGATGTAGTATACACAGAATTTGCAAAAGCTTTCGACAAGTGTGACCATGGTGTAATAGTGCACAAAATGCGTGATAAAGGAATAACAGGAAAAGTTGGTAGAGGGATCTATAACTTCCTGACAAATAGAACACAAAGAGTACGTAATAGTAAATAAAGTAAAGTCTGAGGCAGCTACGGTGAAAAGCTCTGTTCCACAAGGCACAGTACTCGCTCCCATTCTATTCCTCATCCTCATATCTGTAAGCCATAACTCCGTGTTTTCCTTTGTGGATGACACCCGAATTGCCATGACAGTGACCTCCACATACTAACGCTGGCAGTAAAGAGTAAGAATCCACACACTAGACTCATCATGCCATGCAGTTACGCTCCATATAATCACTTCCATTCAACTGTCATCAGTAACTGCATGGCTAACTATCATCACCATCATCGTCATTGTCATCATCATCACAAGTCCTCAGAGTTCATCTGCCTAATCTTACGAGTGGTGAGTGTTTTGTTTGTTCATTATTTGTTATTAAACCATAACATGTATATACAATATTTTGCGATGTTTTCATGTGTTTTATGATTATTCATGGTTCAATAGGTTAAGGAAGCAGTATTGTTAGGCTAAGTAAATACTATTATTATATTTCCCTACAATATATTTGTGCACCAAACATTCACGAGGTTCTTGATCCCCTAACCCTCGCAAATGTAGAGGGCCTCCTGTACTCAGATATGGAAAACTTGAGGAAATTAAAACTGTATCAGGATATACGACAAATTCTAACCATACAATAGAGCAAAAAAGTAATGTGAAGGACCTGGGAGTGATAATGTCAGAGGATCTCACCTTCAAAGACCACAACAATGTATCTACCGCATCTGCTAGGAAAATGATAGGATGGATAATGAGGACCTTCAAAACTAGGGACGCAAAGACCATGATGATTCTCTTCAAATCGCTTGTTCTCTCTAGGCTTGAATACTGCTGTACACTAACTGCCCCCTTCAAGGCAGGCGAAATTGCTGACCTGGAGTGTGTACAAAGAACTTTCACAGCACACATAAGTACGATAAGGCACCTAAATTACTGGGAACAGTTAAAGTTGCTTGATTTGTATTCCCTGGAATGCAGGCAAAAGAGATACATGATAATATACACTTGGAAAATCCTAAAGGGATTAATACCAAACTTGCACACGAAAATCACTCCCTATGAAAGCTAAAGACTCGGCAGGAGATGCAACATTCCCCCAATGAAAAGCAGGGGTGCCACGAGTACACTGAGAGACAACACAATAAGTGTCTGGGGCCCAAGACTGTTCAACTGCCTCCCAGCATACGTAAGGGGGATTACCATTAGAGTCCTAGCTGTCTTCAAGAAGGCACTATACAGGCACTTAAAATCCGTACCTGACCAGCCGGGCTGTGGTTCGTACGTCAGTTTGTGTGCAGCCAGCAGTAACAGCCTGGTTGATCAGACCCTGATCCACCACGAGGCCTGGTCTCGGACCGAGCCGCGGGGGCATTGACCCCCAAAACCCTCTCCAGATATACTCCAGGTATAGTAATGTAAATTATATTAGCCCACTTTTCCCAAATCCATATAGAGAGAATTCAAGATAAATCTAATATGCTGTGAAAAAGCTTTCTGATGCAGGAATTTTCCCTCAATAATATTTTCTATTATCACTGAATAGAATTTCTTTTGCTAGAGAACTGGGCAACATAAGAAGCAAATACTGCTGGGTGTCCTTCCCTCTCCTCTCCCACGACAGCATCTACAGCACAGAGTGCAGCTTCTCTGCTTTCAAACAAATTAAAATTTATTCCAGAAATTGTTAAGGGAAACAAATACAGTGGACCCCCGCCTAACGAACACCCCGGAAATCGTACAATTATGTAAGTATAATATTGTAAGTGCTTGTGGAAGTGTATTTTTGGGGGTCTGAAATAGACTAACCTACGTGACATTATTTCTTAAGGAAGTAAATTCATTCGGTAATGGCACTTGAGCAGGCTTCTGGAATGAATTTTGTTCGTTAGGCGGGGGTCTACTGTATTGCAAAGTTTAGCCCTTTTATCGACTGACAAATAATTTTTGAAGAATCTTCAGAATATTGCCAGAATTTTACAGCAGTTACTGATTGTTTTGTTCAAAAGCCAAGACAAATTCCACTGAATTGTATTTAAAAGTTAATAATAATTTATTTTACCACTTCTTTTTTCTATTTGGTATATGAATCAATGGAAAAAATATTTATTAATATTCATACTTTTTTACAACTTTATCAAAAAGCATAACAAAACCCCATAAACAAATTGCCACAGAACAATAAATTCTCATATTTAATCAAATTCAAATGCTGAATAACTTATATTTCATAAATGTATCTGATCTGATTTGACAAATTGTAATACTACATCTTTCTTTCTTTCAACACGTCGGCTGTTTCCCACCGAGGCAGGGTGGCCCAAAAGAAAAAACGAAAGTTTCTCCTTTTACATTTAGTAATATAAACATAAGGTGTTACTAGCCCCTTGCTCCCGGCATTTTAGTCGCCTCTTACGACACGCATGGCTTACGGAGGAAGAAGTCTGTTCCACTTCCCCATGGAGATAAGAGGAAATAAGAACAAGAACTAGTAAGAAAATAGAAGAAAACCCAGAGGAGTGTGTGTATATATATGCTTGTACATGAATGTGTAGTGTGACCTAAGTGTAAGTAGAAGTAACAAGATGTACCTAAAATCTTGCATGTTTATGAGACAGAAAAAAGACACCAGCAATCCTACCATCATGTAAAACAATTACAGGCTTTCGTTTTACACTCACTTGGCAGGACGGTAGTACCTCCCTGGGCGATTGCTGTCTACCAACCTACTACCTAGGGTAATACTACATCTTCTTTCTTTCTTTCAACACGTCGGCCGTTTCTCACCGAAGCGGGGTGGCCCAAAAGAAAAAACGAAAGTTTCTCCTTTTACATTTAGTAATATATACAGGAGAAGGGGTTACTAGCCCCTTGCTCCTGGCATTTTAGTCGCCTCTTACGACACGCATGGCTTACGGAGGAAGAATTCTGTTCCACTTTCCCATGGAGATAAGAGGAAATAAGAAGAAGAACTAGTAAGAAAATAGAAGAAAACCCAGAGGGGTGTGTGTATATATATGCTTGTACATGAATGTGTAGTGTGACCTAAGTGTAAGTAGAAGTAGCAAGATGTACCTGAAATCTTACATGTTTATGAGACAGAAAAAAGACACCAGCAATCCTACCATCATTTAAAACAATTACAGGCTTTCATTTTACACTCACTTGGCAGGACGGTAGTACCTCCCTGGGCAGTTGCTGTCTACCAACCTACTACCTAGGGTAATACTACATATAGTAAATTAATTATTTTGTTCTATTATAAAACTGTAATGCTTCAAAATTGTAATGTTCAAATTTCATTGATTAAATTCTCAATTGTTTACTGTAAATCTTACCATTTAATGTTATAGACTAAGTAATCTTAAGTTAATTTTAAGTTTGTCCATAATGCTCTGCATACAAGGGGCTTTTGGCATGTACACCCCACGACTATAATACCTTGTACAACTTTGTATTATGTCCAAATAAACTATTCTATTCTATTCTATTTACTTACAACAGCATTTTGTCATGGCAGGCCACTGTAAATATTGTACTAAATACTGCTTCGATCCTTAAAAAATCTTATTTTCCAGTAATGAGGGTTTCCATTATCTTTTCCACATAAACACTATAAAAATATTACTGCATACCAATCAAATTACTTAAAAAAAAGGAGAGAGCAAAAAACTAATGCTTGTACCACTCATTATGTTCAGGCTTACAAAAGATGAAGTCACTGGTAATTCAATGTCTCCAAGTATAACAGTAACAAACATGGTTACTTTTAAGAATAAAGTTTTCTCAGAGCATCACACAAATTGACTAGTTATTGCAAACTAAAGGCAGTCAACAGAATAATGGAATATTGTTTTAACCAAAGTGAATGTGTTCAGATATTTGGGAGTTGACTTGTCAGCAGATGGGTTTATGAAGGATGAAGTTAACCATAGAATTGATGAAGGAAAAAAAGGTGAGTAGTGCTTTGAGATATCTGTGGAGACAAAAAAACATTATCCATGGAGGCAAAGAAGGGAATGTACGAGAGTATAGTGGTACCAACACTCTTATATGGGTGTGAAGCATGGGTTGTAAATGCTGCAGCAAGGAGGAGGCTGGGCGCAGTGGAGATGTCGTGGTGAAAATATTATGCAGAGAATTCATAGTGTGGAAATTAGGAGGAGGAGGTGTGGAGTTACTTAAAGTATTAGTCACTTAAATGTAAAAACCTGTTATGAATAATACATACTAAGCTAACTGTTTCTATAACATTTACATTATAATGACCACATAAACTGTAACTGCAATGCAATTAATTGTTTTAAATTGTTATCTCACTCAATTAGTTGCATTGCTACAATTAATAAATTATTATGTTCAACTTATATTCAAACTTTATAACTTAGATACACAATTATACTTACTTTATAAATTATCAACCATAATTTTTTACCATGTAGTCTACTATTAAATAGTCCTAAGAATGCCCGCAATGCACAGCATTTTAGGGGCTTTTGGCATGTACATCTCAGATATATCAGATCACTTTTTAGTTGTAGCTAAAGTGGGAGTAAAAGGTAGATGGGATACAAGGAAAATAGAAGCAGTAAGTAAAAGAGAGGTGAAGGTTTATAAACTAAAAGAGGAGGCAGTTAGGGTAAGATATAAACAACTATTGGAGGATAGATGGGCTAGTGAGAGTGTAGGCAATGGGGTCGAAGATGTATGGAGTAGGTTAAAGAATGTAGTGTTAGAGTGTTCAGCAGAAGTTTGTGGTTACAGGAAAGTGGGTGCGGGAGGGAAGAAGAGCGATTGGTGGAATGATGATGTAAAGAGAGTAGTAAGGGAGAAAAAGTTAGCATATGAGAGGTTTTTACAAAGTAGAAGTGATGCAAGGAGGGAAGAGTATATGAAGAAAAAAAGAGAGGTTAAGAGAGTGGTCAAGCAATGTAAAAGAGAGCAAATGAGAGAATGGGTGAGATGTTATCAACAAATTTTGTTGAAAATAAGAAAATGTTTTGGAGTGAGATTAATAAGTTGAGGAAGCCTAGGGAACAAATGGATTTGACAGTTAAAAATAGGAGAGGAGAGTTATTAAATGGAGAGTTAGAGGTATCAGGAAGATGGAGGGAATATTTTGAGGAGTTGTTAAATGTTGATGAAGACAGGGGAAACTGTGATTTCGTGTATAGGGCAAGGAGGAATAACATCTTGTAGGAGTGCGGAAGAGCCAGTTGTGAGTGTGGGGGAAGTTCGTGAGGCAGTGGGTAGAATGAAAGGGGGTAAGGCAGCTGGGATTGATGGGATAAAGGTAGAAATGTTAAAAACAGGCGGAGATATAGTTTTGGAGTGGTTGGTGCTATTATTTAATACATGTATGGAAGAGGGTAAGGTACCTAGGGACTGGCAGAGAGCGTGTATTGTTCCTTTGTATAAAAGCAAAGGGGACAAAAGAGAGTGCAAAAATTATAGGGGAAGAAGTCTGTTGAGTATACCAGGTAAAGTGTATGGTAGAGTTATTATTGAAAGAATTAAAAGTAAGACGGAGAGCAGAATAGCAGATGAACAAGGTGGCTTTAAGAAAGGTAGGGGGTGTGTAGACCAAGTGTTTGCAGTAAAACATAGGTGAACAGTATTTGGATAAAGGTAAAGAGGTTTTTGTGGCATTTATGGATTTGGAAAAGGCGTATGATAGGGTGGATAGGGGGCCAATGTGGCAGATGTTGCAGGTGTATGGATAGGAAGTAGGTTACTGAAAGCAGTGAAGAGCTTTTATGAGGATAGTGAGGCTCAGGTTAGAGTGTGTAGGAGAGAGGGAGATTATTTCTCGGTAAAAGGAGGCCTTAGACAGGGATGTGTGATGTCACCGTGGTTGTTCAGTATATTTATAGATGGGGTTGTAAGAGAAGTGAATGCGAGGGTCTTGGCAAGAGGTGTGGGGTAAAAAGACAAAGAATCAAATACAAAGTGGGAGTTGTCACAGTTGCTTTTTGCTGATGACACTGTGCTTTTGGGAGATTCTGAAGAGAAGTTGCAGAGGTTGGTGGATGAATTTGGTAGGGTATGTAAAAGAAGAAAATTGAAAATGAATATAGGAAAGAGTAAGGTGATGAGGATAACAAAAAGATTAGGTGACGAAATATTGGATATCAGATTGGAGGGAGAGAGTATGGAGGAGGTGAATGTATTCAGATATTTGGGAGTGGACATGTCAGCAGATGGGTCTATGAAGGATGAGGTGAATCATAGACTTGATGAGGGGAAAAGGGTGAGTGGTGCACTTCGGAGTCTGTGGAGACAAAGAACTTTGTCCATGGAAGTTAAGAGGGGAATGTATGAGAGTATAGTTATACCAACACTCTTATATGGGTGTGAAGCATGGGTGATGAATGTCGCAACGAGGAGAAGGCTGGAGGCAGTGGAGATGTCATGTCTGAGGTCAATGTGTGGTGTGAATATAATGCAGAGAATTCAGAGTTTGGAAATTAGAAGGAGGTGCGGGATTACCAAAACTATTATCCAGAGGGCTGAGGAGGGGTTGTTGAGGTGGTTCGGACATGTAGAGAGAATGGAACGAAACAGAATGACCTCGAGAGTGTATAAATCTGTAGTGGAGGAAGGCGGGGTAGGGGTCAGCCTAGGAAAGGTTGGAGGGAGGGGGTAAGAGGTTTTGTGTGCGAGGGGCTTGGATTTCCAGCAAGCATGAGTGTGCGTATTTGATAGGAGTGAATGGAGACAAATGGTTTTTAATACTTGACATGCTGTTGGAGTGTGAGCAAAGTAACATTTATGAAGGGATTCAGGGAAACCGGCAGGCCGGACTTGAATCCTGGAGATGGGAAGTACAGTGTCTGCACTCTGAAGGAGGGGTGTTAATGTTGCAGTTTTATAACTGTAGTGTAAAGCACCCCTCTGGCAAGACAGTGATGGAGTGAATGATGACGAAAGTTTTTCTTTTTCGGGCCACCCTGCCTTGGTGGGAATCGGCCGATGTGTTAATAAAAAAATAAAAAAATCTCATTCATACCTATGTATCATGTCTACCTATGTATCATGTCTACCTATGTATCATGTCTACCTATGTATCATGTCTACCTATGTATCATGTCTACCTATGTATCATTGTACCATGTCTAAATAAATATTATTATTATTATTATTATTAGAGGGCTGAAGATGGGTTGTTGAGGTGCTTTGGTCATTCAGAGAGGATGGAACAAAATAGAATGACTTTGAGAGCATATAAATCTGTAATGGAAGGAAGGCGGGGTAGGGGTTGTCCTAGGAAATATTAGAAGGAGGAGGTAAAGGAAGTTTTGTGGGCGAGGGGCTTGGATTTCCAGCAAGAGTGCGTGAGTGTGTTAGATAGGAGTGAATGGAGACAAATGTTTTTTGGGACCTGACGAGCTGTTGGTGTGTGAGCAGGGTAATATTTTGTGAAGGGATTCAGGAAACCAGTTAGCCGGACTTGAGTCCTGGAGGTGGGAATTACAATGCCTGCACTTTAACCCTTTCGGGGTTTTGGTCGTACTAGTACGTTTTACGCACTGGGGTTATTGACGTACTAGTACGCCTAAATTCTAGAGCCCTCAAATCAAGCAGAAACAGGCTGTTAGGCCTAGATGTGATAGAATGGGTCTGTGCGGTCAGTGTGCACAGTATAAAAAAATTCCTGCACCACACAGTGCATAATGAGGAAAAAAAAACTCTGACCGTGTTTTTGGTTTAAAATAGCGACTTTGCAGTCTATTTTCGCATGGTATTTATTGTTGTAACCTTTCAGTAGGTTACTGAAAGCAGTGAAGAGTTTTTATGAGGATAGTGAGGCTCAGGTTAGAGTGTGTAGGAGGGAAGGGGACTATTTCCCAGTAAAAGTGGGCCTTAGACAAGGATGTGTGATGTCACCGTGGTTGTTCAATATATTTATAGATGGGGTTGTAAGAGAAGTGAATGCGAGGGTCTTGGCAAGAGGTGTTGGGCTAAAAGATAAAGAAGCAAATACAAAGTGGGAGTTGTCACAGTTGCTTTTTGCTGATGACACTGTGCTTTTGGGAGATTCTGAAGAGAAGCTGCAGAGGTTGGTGGATGAATTTGGTAGGGTGTGTAAAAGAAGAAAATTGAAAGTGAATATAGGAAAGAGTAAGGTGATGAGGATAACAAAAAGAATAGGTGACGAAAGATTGGATATCAGATTGGAGGGAGAGAGTGTGGAGGAGGTGAATGTATTCAGATATTTGGGAGTGGACATGTCGGCGGATGGGTCTATGAAGGATGAGGTGAATCATAGAATTGATGAGGGGAAAAGGGTGAGTGGAGCACTTCGAGTCTGTGGAGACAAAGAACCTTGTCCATGGAAGTAAAGAGGGGAATGTATGAGAGTATAGTTATACCAACGCTCTTATATGGGTGTGAAGCATGGGTGATGAATGTTGCAACGAGGAGAAGGCTGGAGGCAGTGGAGATGTCATGTCTGAGGTCAATGTGTGGTGTGAATATAATGCAGAGAATTCGGAGTTTGGAAATTAGGAGGAGGTGCGGGATTACCAAAACGATTGTCCAGAGAGCTGAGGAGGGGTTGTTGAGGTGGTTTGGACATGTAGAGAGAATGGAACGAGACAGAGTGACTTCGAGAGTGTATAAATCTGTAGTGGAGGGAAGGCGGGGTAGGGGTCGGCCTAGGAAAGGTTGGAGGGAGGGGGTAAAGGAAGTTTTGTGTGCGAGGGGCTTGGACTTCCAGCAAGCATGTGTGAGCGTATTTGATAGGAGTGAATGGAGGCATATGGTTTTAATACTTGACGTGCTGTTGGAGTGTGAGCAAAGTAACATTTATGAAGGGATTCAGGAACCGCAGGCCGGACTTGAGTTCTGGAGATGGGAAGTACAGTGCCGGCACTCTGAAGGAGGGGTGTTAATGTTGCAGTTTTATAACTGTAGTGTAAAGCACCCTTCTGGCAAGACAGTGATGGAGTGAATGATGATGAAAGTTTTTCTTTTTCGGGCCACCCTGCCTTGGTGGGAATCGGCCGATGTGTTAATAAAAAAAAAAATTTATTGTTGTATTCTCGTTTTCATGTTCTCATTTGATAGAATGGAAGATATATTACAGAAATAGAGATAATTTTGATTGGTTTGACAATAACAAGTACCTTGAAATTGAGCTCAAAGTAGCGAAAATGTTCGATTTTTGACGATGTTCTAGAGTAAACAAATCACATCATGCGTCCAATACACATCAACTGGCGAGTCTAATATTCATGCACAAGTACTCTGATATTATTTATACCATTTTTACAATGATGCAGTTGTATACATAACAATAAATCTTCTATTTTTTTGTGAGAATAAAAATTCAAAATGGAAAGCAAAAGTAATGTAAGAGGGGCCTGGAGACGTAACTAATGAACAGAGAAGATGTTAGTTTAGTGCCAGGAATGTCTGTCTTGTTTATTATGGATCCTATTTTGAAATTGGCATCGTTTGAAATTTGTGTGAAATTGGCCAAATTGCCATTTTCTGAACACTATTTTGGGTAGTTGAAATTGGTAAATAGGCAGTTTCTTGTACTCAATCGATAGAAAAAATGGAGTTCTAGCGAAATAGCTATAATTTTAGTAGACTGAAACATTGGAATGTGCCGAAAATAGGGCTCAAAGTGGGCGAAATCGCGGATGCGTAAGTGTCATGGCTATCGCTAACTTCGCGAAAGCATAATTCCGTTAGTTTTCGATCAAATTTCATAATTTTTGTGGCGTTATGATCGGAAAAAGATTCTCTATCATTCCCTAAGAAAAAATAATTTTTTTTTCTTTTAAATTCGTGGACCCTGAGAACGAGTTTCAGAGACCCCCCTTGGACCCTCAAAGGGTTAAAGGAGGGGTTTGGGATATTGGCAGTTTGGAGGGACATCTAAACTGTTGTATCTGAGCACCTCTGCAAAGACAGTGATTATGTATGAGTGATGGTGAAAGTGTTGAATGATGATGAAAGTTTTTTCTTTTTGGGTTTTTCTTCCTTTTTGGGTCACCCTGCCTTAGTGGGAAACAGCCGTCGTGTTAAAAAAAATGTATATAACTTTTAAGAGAAATACGCTGTAATGGTTCAGACACCTGTAAAAGATGACTGACAGTAGGCTTTTCAAGATATACAAGAATAAAAACAGGGATCAGATTATTATTATTATTATTATTCGTGAAATATAATATGTATAAATGATATAGAACAGGCTACTTGATTGTGCTTAAACAGGGGCACCTGAAAGCTTGCTCTCATTGTCAGCCAAATGCCCATGAGAGCAAAGAAAAAGTTGGACATTGGAAATTTTTTTTTTTCAACAAACCGGACATTGGAAATATTTTTTTTTCAACAAACCAGACATTGGAAATATTTTTTTTTCAACAAACCAGACATTGGAATATTTTTTTTTCAACAAACCGGCCATATCCCACTGAGGCAGGGTGACCTAAATAGAAAAACTAAAGTTTATCTTTTTAAATTTAGTAATGTATACAGAAGAAGGGGCTACTAGCCCCTTGCTCTCAGCATTTTAGTCGCCTCTAATGACATGCATGGCTTGTGGAGGAAGAATTCATTTCCACTTCCCCATGGAGAATCAGAAATATTTATAAACAGATAATTATCACCGAGTACTGGGGATATGTTGCAGTTTTTATACTTATCAGCACACCTCTTGCAAGACAGTGATGGTGAGAATGATGATGAAAGTATTTCTTTCTTTTTGGGTCACCCTGCCTCAGTGGGAAACGGCCAATGTGTTAATAAAAAAATATCAGTGTTAATAAAAAAAATCAGTGACATAACCAGGTATTAATACAGTGGTACCTCGAGTTACGATATTTTTTCGTTCGAGAATGCTGTTCAAGTGCCATTACCAAACGAATTTATCCCCATAAGGAATAATGTAAAATAGACTAGTCCTTTTACACCCCCAAAAATATACTTACAAAAGCATTTAAAAAAATAAACTTACATAAAAGGGCGATTTTGGGGACCATCGTAACTCGAGGTACCACTGTACCTGGTTTTGTCACTGATAAAAATAGTTTTTTGTAGAAACTTGAACAAATGAACAATAACCCTTCTATACAGTGTACTGGTCCAACACCTTATGTAAGTTTATTAAATGCTTGAATAGGTAAATAGACTAGTCTATTTACATTATTTTAGAGATAAATTGTTTGGGCATGACAGCATTCTGATGAAATATGATCGTACCACTGTACTGGTATTAATACATCATAAAATAAAATACAATTAAAGATGACTGAGCTTGAGGAATTATTTTTCACTGTATATTGTTCTGTTAAGCTCCAGAAATGAATCCAGGTTATGGTGACTGAATTTTCAAGTACACTAAACATTGATTGTATTCATTACTTCAATGAATGTCCTAAGAAATGCAAGTCCATCCCACCTGTTATGAAATACAATAGCAAAATAAAATTATGTATGCATGTACTAACTGATACTGTATCAAAACAAATTGTGCACTAATTTCATTATGTATTTATGTACAGTGGTACCCCAGATTTCATCAATAATTCGTTCCAGAAGGCTGTTTGAGTGCCGTTACCTAACGAATTTGTTCCCATAAGGACGAATGTAAATTAGATTAGTCCATTTGAGACCCCCAAAAATACACTTACATAATTGTTCAAGTTGGAAGCTGTACGAAATCCGGGGTATCACTGTACAGTGGACCCCCGGTGTTCGTCCTGCTCAAAATACTCCCTTTTATGTAAGTGTATTTTTTTAAATGCTTTTATAAGTTTAGTTTTGGGGGTCTAAAAGGACTAGTCTACTTTACATTATTTCTTAAGGGAATAAATTCGATTAGTAATGGCACTTGAGCAGCATTCTGTTACGAAAAATGGACGAACACCGGGGGTCCACTGTATATAATATAGGTAGGTAGTAGGTAGGAGGTACTACCATCCTGCCAAGTGAGTGTAAAACAGAAGCCTGTAATTGTTTTACATGATGGTAGAATTGCTGGTGTCTTTTTTCTGTCTCATAAACATGCAAGATTTCAGGTATGTCTTGTTACTTCTACTTACACTTAGGTCACACTACACATTCATGTACAAGCATATACAGTGGACCCCCGAGTAACGAGCAAAATTCATTCCAGAAGCCTGCTCAAGTGCCATTACCGAACGAATTTACTCCCTTAAGAAATAATGTCAAGTATGTTAGTCCATTTCAGACCCCCAAAAATACACTTACAAAAGCACTTACAATATTATACTTACATAATTGTACGATTTCCGCGTGCTCGTTACTCTGGGGTCCACTATATATATACACACACCCCTCCCTGCTCATGGAGCAGGGAGAGAGAGGACCTAGTAGCAATCAGTGAAGAGGCAGGGCCAGGAGCTATGAATCGACCCCTGCAACCACAAATAAGTGAGTACAAATAGGCGAGTACCCCTCTGGGTTTTCTTCTATTTTCTTACTAGTTCTTGTTCTTATTTCCTCTTATCTCCATGGGGAAGTGGAACAGAATTCTTCCTCCGTAAGCCATGCGTGTCATAAGAGGTGACTAAAATGCTGGGAGCAAGGGGCTAGTAACCCCTTCTCCTGTATATATTACTAAATGTAAAAGGAGAAACTTTTGTTTTTCCTTTTGGGCCACCCCTCTTCGGTGGGAAACGGCCAACGTGTTGAAAGAAAGAAAGAAGAAACATGCAAGATTTCAGGTACGTCTTGCTACTTCTATTTACACTTGGGTTACACTACATTTGCATGTACAAGCATATATATACACACCCCTCTGGGTTTTCTTCTATTTTCTTACTAGTTCTTATTCTTGTTTATTTCCTCTTTATTTTCTCTATGGGGAAGTGGAACAGAATTCTTCCTCCGTAAGCCATGCGTGTCATAAGAGGCGACTAAAATGCCGAGAGCAAGGGGATAGTAACCCCTTCTCCTGTATACATTATTAAAGTTAAAAAGAGAGACTTTCGTTTTTCTTTTTGGGCCACCCTGCTTCGGTGGGATACGGCTGGTTAGTTGAAAGAAGAAGTATATAATATATTTGTATATTTTATGACCTTTCCCAAGCTATATAGTACATACGAGCTTGGGAAAGTTCAGTGTATGTTCTTCATATATATTTTATGACATCTATATCCCTTGGATACATCAATGCAGTCATTATACAGTGGTACCTCGAGTTACGATATTTTTTCGTTCGAGAATGCTGTTCAAGTGCCATTACCAAACGAATTTATCCCCATAAGGAATAATGTAAAATAGACTAGTCCTTTTACACCCCCAAAAATATACTTACAAAAGCATTTAAAAAAATAAACTTACATAAAAGGGCGATTTTGGGGACCATCGTAACTCGAGGTACCACTGTACATATTATATCACTTATGCTATACACAGCCAAAACAACTTTTGTTTCCATAAAAAGAAGGACAATGCATGAGTCTGAATGAATTTAATGTATAATAGTAGATCAGAAAATATTGACTTAAGTAATAAATTAACACACAAGCAGTGCTTGGTTTGATTAATAAAATCCCCAACACAAAAAAAACATAAACTTATATAAGAGGAGAAATTCATTTGCAGCTTTTACATCTTTCTTTTTCAATTTAATAAACTGTATGAACACCAAAATATTTGACTTAAGAAATTTATTTGACTTCAGTTAAAATCATATCCCTTGGAATAATCATCATTTTGCTTTTTTCAAAAAAAATTATTAAACTCTTAATCAAAATTTAATGTCACTACACATTTTAAACTCAAATACTGTACTAATTTTATCTAGGATATATTCAAAATTTCATTGAATTTCTATAATGTGTAGTACTATGTAATTTAACATTGACTCACATAATTTGACTAAGTGAATTAACACAACAGTTAAATGATACCGTATAATACTTTCCAATAATATCTGTTTAATAAAAGGTATCTAGTTATGGTGCTAATAAATCCAACACATATTCACTGACTTATTACAGTATGCAAAAAATTATTCAACATTGCTAAATTTTATAAATCCACAAAGTTGTAGAACTTGTTCAAAATTAATGTGTACATATTTGAAAAAAAAAAAACAGCTGCTCCATCCACTGGATCATTCTTATTAATTTGAATATATACTGTACCTGATGAAACAGTGACATTTTTATCTCATTATTCCAATATGTTGGCATCTGTATTTACAAACAAGAAATGGTGCTATATAACCAAAAAGCATTATCATAATCTCATCTTGTTATATGGGGCACAACTCTTGAATTTTCCAATGACTCTCAGGCTTAACAAGTACTGCAGCATTAGCTATTCGGGATACAACTGCTGATACATCTTTTGCTGGTAGATCTGATCCCCATATTTCCATCAGAAGGTCATCTACAGTGCTGTCTAGCCTCTTTTCAGCCAGTTCATCATAATGACCGTGAACTTCTAGTATGGGAAAGAGCACAGCCTGAAAGATTATAAAATTAGAAACAAGCCTGAGCAAATAACAGACACGTACATTACTACTAACATGCACATAATCAATATACGTATTATATATGTATACTACAACTCATTGTACAAATACTAGTCACATACCATGTATTTTTCTTTATAATTAATATTTTTTTTTTTATTAACACATCGGCCGATTCCCACCAAGGCAGGGTGGCCCGAAAAAGAAAAACTTTCATCATCATTCACTCCATCACTGTCTTGCCAGAATGATGCTTTACACTACAGTTATAAAACTGCAACATTAACACCCCTCCTTCAGAGTGCCGGCACTGTACTTCCCATCTCCAGAACTTAAGTCCGGCCTGCCGGTTTCCCTGAATCCCTTCATAAATGTTACTTTGCTCACACTCCAACAGCACGTCAAGTATTAAAAACCATATGCCTCCATTCACTCCTATCAAATACGCTCACACATGCTTGCTGGAAGTCCAAGCCCCTCGCACACAAAACTTCCTTTACCCCCTCCCTCCAACCTTTCCTAGGCCGACCCCTACCCCGCCTTCCCTCCACTACAGATTTATACACTCTCGAAGTCACTCTGTCTCGTTCCATTCTCTCTACATGTCCAAACCACCTCAACAACCCCTCCTCAGCTCTCTGGCCAATCGTATTGGTAATCCCGCACCTCCTCCTAATTTCCAAACTCCGAATTCTCTGCATTATATTCACACCACACACTGACCTCAGACATGACATCTCCACTGCCTCCAGCCTTCTCCTCGTTGCAACATTCATCACCCATGCTTCACACCCATATAAGAGCGTTGGTATAACTATACTCTCATACATTCCCCTCTTTACTTCCAAGGACAAGGTTCTTTGTCTCCACAGACTCCGAAGTGCTCCACTCACCCTTTTTCCCTCATCAATTCTATGATTCACCTCATCCTTCATAGACCCATCTGCTGACATGTCCCCTCCCAAATATCTGAATACATTCACCTCCTCCATACTCTCTCCCTCCAATCTGATATCCAATCTTTCGTCACCTATTCTTTTTGTTATCCTCATCACCTTACTCTTTCCTATATTCACTTTCAATTTTCTTCTTTTACACTCCCTACCAAATTCATCCACCAACCTCTGCAACTTCTCTTCAGAATTTCCCAAAAGCACAGTGTCATCAGCAAAAAGCAACTGTGACAACTCCCACTTTGTATTTGCTTCTTTATCTTTTAGCCCAACACCTCTTGCCAAGACCCTCGCATTCACTTCTCTTACAACCCCATCTATAAATATATTGAACAACCACGGTGACATCACACATCCTTGTCTAAGGCCCACTTTTACTGGGAAATAGTCCCCTTCCCTCCTACACACTCTAACCTGAGCCTCACTATCCTCATAAAAACTCTTCACTGCTTTCAGTAACCTTCCTCCTATTCCATACACCTGCAACATCTGCCACATTGCCCCCCTATCTACCCTATCATACGCCTTTTCCAAATCCATAAATGCCACAAAAACATCTTTACCCTTATCCAAATACTGTTCACCTATATGTTTCACTGTAAACACTTGGTCTACACACCCCCTACCTTTCCTAAAGCCTCCTTGTTCATCTGCTATCCTGCTTTCTGTCTTACTCTTAATTCTTTCAATAATAACTCTACCATACACTTTACCAGGTACACTCAACAGACTTATTCCCCTATAATTTTTGCACTCTCTTTTGTCCCCTTTGCCTTTATACAAAGGAACAATACACGCTCTCTGCCAATCCCTAGGTACCTTACCCTCTTCCATACATTTATTAAATAATAGCACCAACCACTCCAAAACTATATCCCCACCTGCTTTTAACTTTTCTATCTTTATCCCATCAATCCCAGCTGCCTTACCCCTTTCATTCTACCCACTGCCTCACGAACTTCCCTACACCCACAACTGGCTCTTCCACACTCCTACAAGATGTTATTCCTCCTTGCCCTACACACGAAATCACAGCTTCCCTGTCTTCATCAACATTTAACAACTCCTCAAAATATTCTCTCCATCTTCCCGATACCTCTAACTCTCCATTTAATAACTCTCCTCTCCTATTTTTAACTGTCAAATCCATTTGTTCTCTAGGCTTCCTCAACTTATTAATCTCATTCCAAAACTTTTTCTTATTTTCAACAAAATTTGCTGATAACATCTCACCCACTCTCTCATTTGCTCTCTTTTTACATTGCTTCACCACTCTTTTAACCTCTCTTTTTCTCTCCATATACTCTTCCCTCCTTGCATCACTTCTACTTTGTAAAAACCTCTCATATGCTAACTTTTTCTCCCTTACTACTCTCTTTACATCATCATTCCACCAATCGCTCCTCTTCCCTCCCGCACCCACTCGCCTGTAACCACAAACTTCTGCTGAACACTCTAACACTACATTTTTATATCTACCCCATACATCTTCGACCCCATTGCCTACACTCTCACTAGCCCATCTATCCTCCAATAGTTGTTTATATCTTACCCTAACTGCCTCATTAATAATACTAATGAAATGGTTATGAATGCCATATTACATACAGCAAGCTTCTCCTATAAAAACAGAAGACATGAAGAAATGCTCAAAATTAAGGAATTCCTTTGATAAGAGCACATATGGTATACATGAACTGGTACTAAAATTTCAATGTGTCCCATTACTAAAGAGATATAGTAATCAAAAGATACTGTGTACAGTATCATTATAAATAATTAATAAATTATAAATATCTCTTATATAAATACCTGCTTAAATGGTGCATTTTCATTGTCACAATAAGCATGAAAGATTGTGGCTGCTTCTCCCGGGATTTTTTCAATATTGTGTATGACAGCTGCATGTGCCTTCATCAATCCTTGAAGAACATTGTCCAACTCCACCTTTAAG
Source organism: Cherax destructor (assembly GCA_009830355.1). Taxonomy (NCBI): domain Eukaryota; kingdom Metazoa; phylum Arthropoda; class Malacostraca; order Decapoda; family Parastacidae; genus Cherax; species Cherax destructor. The sequence goes on along the minus strand of WNWK01019110.1, from coordinate 14,310 downwards.
GTATGATGAGGTGATGCAGCATCACTTTTTCCATCATACATAACAAACCTGGAATCTAAGGAAAACATATACATGTATATTCAAAACTACATTAAAAGCCACAATTCTGTACACAGGGAAAAATTAAAAGTTATGAAAAAGACCATTGTATTGTATAAGTGAAAATAAAGGAAAGGTTTAAACAAAGGTAAGAGGAAATTAAGTCAGGTGAATCTGAGAGAACCCCTTCTCCTGTATATATTACAGTGGTACCTCGAGTTACGATATTTTTTCGTTCGAGAATGCTGTTCAAGTGCCATTACCAAACGAATTTATCCCCATAAGGAATAATGTAAAATAGACTAGTCCTTTTACACCCCCAAAAATATACCTACAAAAGCATTTAAAAAAATAAACTTACATAAAAGGGCGATTTTGGGGACCATCGTAACTCGAGGTACCACTGTACTAAATGTAAAAGGAGAAACTTTCGTTTTTCCTTTTGGGCCACCCCGCTTCGGTGGGAAACGGCAGACGTGTTGAAAGAAGAAGAAGAATCTGAGAGAATGAGAGCCAGAGTACGAGGAGTAATAAATAAACAATTGTATAAAGAAAAAGAAAGAGGGGTACTGTATAAATATTTAAACTCACAAATTGTTTGGTTTATATGCCCAGAGGAATGTAGGAGAAATTGTGGGAGGTGTTAAGTGAATGTGCATGAAATTTTGAACTAAGCACAGGAATAATTGTTTTAATAGACCCTAGTGAGTGTTAAGAAAGGGAAGAAGGCTCTGTAGTGCAGAGCATAAAAGAAAAGGTTGAAATAACAGAGGTAAATGACAGTGGAGGACCTTAAATTGAACTTTGTTTAGGAAAAGTTTTAGTAATAGGCAGTACAAGTTTGAAGAGGATAAACAAGACATATGATAAAAAGCTCCACGAGATCTGTTTGCTAAACTGTGGATTGCAGAATAAAAGGTTTAGAGGTAGACTTTTTTGGATGTACATATTTTTTGAAGAACAATGTCAGATCATTAGCCAGAGCAAGAGGAACATGGAATACATGGTGAATAGTGCCAATGGGTAATGAATGAATTACATGTATATAAAGGAGGAGATGGTTATTGACAGTCATGAGAAACAATTAGGAGAAAGGTAGGTTAAGGTGAGAAAAAGTGATAAAAAAAAGAGGAGGTTGAGGAGGGATAGTGTGGGCTTAAGAATGCAGTGATTTAGTTTACCACAGAGGTTTGTAGATATAGGATGTTGGTTGTGGGAGGAAAGAGAAATGATTGATGGAATAATAAGGTTAAAATAATAAGGAAGAGTACACAAAAAGATTTTACAATGTAAAAATTATATAAGGCAGAATAAAAAATAAACAGTCACAATACCATGGCTGGAACAATATGCAAATAATCTAGAACTACCCTATAAAGTGCAAAGACATTGGTAACTGGGCCAATTTTACATAAAATTCAGTGAATTCTAATTTAAAAACAGTCCAAAATAAACATTGTAGGTATTCCAGCAACTAAAGCAACATATTTTTTGTTCATTAATAATGTCCCAAGCCTCTCTTATATAACACTTTCCCTCCATTTTGAATCTATCATCATACAAATTAAGTATTCACCTATTTCTTACCTGTAGCATACCTGTTGAGGGTTTCGGGGATCAATGCCCCCACGGCCCGGTCTGTGACCAGGTCTATAAAATATAAGCAAGAATGGCTGGTCATGGTTTAGGCCATCCCAGTAATTGAAACAGCCCTAGTAAAAACCCATGAAGCAGACCAGGGAAGTGGGGTGGGAGGACCCTTACTGTTCCTCACGAAAATTGTCAAAAATCAAATATTTCCACTATTTTGAGGCCTATTTCAAGCCAATCCAGTCTGAAACTGACAAAACTCATCTCCATTTCACTAGTCTGTCTTCCTTTCTATCAATTGTTACCAACAAACAGCCAATAAAACCATAAAACCACTCTAGAATATGCCTCAAAGTCACTCTTTTAAACTAAACACAAGGTCAGAGGATAGCTGTTCCCATTATGCACTACATAAATCAGGAGTTCGTTTTTTACACTGTACACATCCACTGCACAGACCCATTCTCTCATGTTTGTCAAAATTTACCACTCACAACATATCTGCAGGAGCTACAATTAAGGAGGAGAGCTATGCAAATTCCACCGGCCTCTTTTAATGTAGATCTTAATGAGATAGTGAAAGGGGTAAGTTAAGAATTTGAACTTCCAGATTTCATCTGTGAGTGAATTAGATCAAAATACATGAAGATAAGTGGTTCAAAGATTTAATGTGCTACAGGAGTATAAGCCATTTATATTTCTATGAAGGGATTTAAGGAAAGCAGTTAGCTGGCTATGAATTTTGGAGGTTGAAAAATACCAGTAGAATATTTTTCTGGAAAGAAGTGATAAAGAATATAATGGTGAATGAAATTTATTCGTTGAGACACCATGCCCTGAAAATTCATTAAAATTTGCTGATTAACAACTTTTTTTTTAAATATATAGGCCATTTCCTATCAAGGTAGGGTGACCCAAAAAAGAAGAAACACTTTCAGTATCATTCACTCTATCATTGTCCTACCAGAGTTGTGCTGATACTACAGTTCAGATGCCCCTTCAAACTGCAAATATCCCCACCCCTCCTTCAGAGTGCAAGCACCGTACTTTCCACCTCCAGGACTCAAGTCTGGCTAACTAGTTTCCCTGAATTGCTCACACTCCAACAGCTCATCAAGTCCCAAAAATCATTTGTCTCCATTCACTCCTATTTATCACGTTCACACACAACTATTGGATGTCCAAGCCCTTCACACACAAAACCTCTTTCACCCCTACCCCACCTCCCCTCCACTACAGATTTATACACCCTCCAAATCATCCTAATTTACTCCATCCTCTCTAAATACAAGTTACAAATTCTCTGCATAATATTTACACCACACATTGCCCTCAGACACAACATCTCAATTACCTCCAGCCTCATTCTCACTGCAACATTCACAACCCATGCCTCACACCCATATAAGAGTGTTGGTACCACTATACTCCTTTTTTTGCCTCCATGGAAAACGTTCTTTGTTTCCACAGACGCCTCAATGCCAATGCACCACCCACCTTTTTCTCCTCATTAATTCTATGGTTCACCTAGTCTTTCAACGACCCATCCAATAAAGTTTTTCTTCTTATATTTAGTAGTAATTTATACAGAAGGGGTTACTAGCCCCTTGCTCCTGGCATTTTAGTTGCCTTTTACAACACACATGGTTTACAGAAGAAGGATTCTTTCCATTTCTCCATGGAGATGAAGGGAAATAAGCATGAACAAGAACTATAGAGACTCCCCTACATACGAACATTCGTGTTGCGAACTTTTAATAATATGAACAATTTGCGGGAAATGCCAAGATGTAAACAATACACAGCAAGTTACTCTAGCAGCATCATTCATATGTGTGTTTGTGCTCTCTCCACAAATTCAGTGTTATTTGTGATTATTATACCCCAATATGTCTGGTGTTTAGCACCAAAGCAGTGGTGATGCAGGTGGTAGTGTTAAGAAGCACCAGACCATCACAATGGAAACAAAAGTGGACATAATGTATTTTTGTATTTTTCCTGTGTTCATGTATATGTTTTACCTATGTACACTTCTAGGTTATTCGATGTTCATACATACATATATATACTACACTACTGTACAATACTGTATACGTAAGTATGTTTGACTTACGAACGACCGCTCGGAACCGAACCTGTTCATAATTAGGGGAGACTGTAATATAAGGCTTTACATACTTCTATGAACAAAACACAGTAACACCATACCTTCAAATGCATATTTAATCGCCTCTGCAATGCTGTGTATGAGACATGTTGCCGTTCCACGTGCATCCTCTGGTACGACAACAAGTATGACAGCTGGCTGGTTTGGATTATCAACCATTATAGATTCTATCTGGCTAATCAATTGAATCCACAAATATCTAGGTTGAGAAAATAATTTGTTTATATATCTGAACTGTTTTTTAATATCTTCATACACTTCTTTAATTGACTTATTGTGAAGCTTTGGGTTTTGAACTTGTTCTGTTTCATTTGAATAAAGTATTAATGCTACCAAGCCAACTAACAGACAGAGGATAAAAATTATTTTTAGAAATCTTAGTGAAGCATTTCTCTTGTGTTTACTAAAATCTTCAGGATAAAGGTTCTTGACAGGGCTTCCCTTCTCAGGTGTAACAGGTAACTCCTTAGGCAAAGGCTTTGAGCCAGTTCTTGAATAGCACTGGGAGCGACTGGTGCTAAAGGAATCATTTGTTGAATCACAAAATGATCTAAGTAAGGAATCCTGATTTGGTGAAGATTCATTATATATAATGATTTCATCCTCTGATAGGTTTGGATACAGTGGAGACTTGCAAGGGGAGGTGCGGGCCACAGCATCAATGCCATTTACTGCATTTAAGGCATCTTCATCACTACTAATCTCATCTTTCATCTGTTGGGTAAATCATGCAAAGATGAAATTTAATTACAGACAAAAAGTTGAATAGATGAGAAGCAATTAAAATATATTTCTGCATTTATATTTCATGAATCACATGAGGAATATCTATCTGTTTACATAGCCTCTAAATTACCAGTACAGTGGACCCCTGAGTTTCGTAAAAAGTTCACTCCTGAAGTCTGCTCAAGTGCCATTACCGAACGAATTTACCCCCTTAAGAAAAAATGTCACGTAGGTTAGTCTATTTCAGACCCCCAAAAATACTTTTCCACAAGCACTTACAATATTATACTTACATAAATGTACGATTTCCGGGGTTTACGAAACTCGGGGGGTCCACTGTATTTAAGACTCAAATAACTTTTTTTACTCGGTTAAGCTTTTGTTTACCTCCAGTGCACATGCACAATAGTTCCCCCTCTAGTATTCATCTCAGACACTACTCGGCCTATTTGGTCGCCTCTCTATATTTGTTACATAACTCTTTCATCATGAACTCCCATGACTTTTGCAGACATTCTATTTGCTCTGCCATCCTGGGAAACTATAATATACATATACAGTGGACCCCCGGAGTTCGTACTGCTCCAAACTCGAACAATTATGTAAATGTATTTTTGTAAGTGCTTTTGTAAGTGTATTTTGGGGGGTCTAAAAGGACTAATCTAATTTACATTATTCCTTATGGAAACAAATTCGTTCGGTAACGGCACTTGAGCAGCATTCTGGAACGAATTAATGACGAACTCCGGGGGTCCACTGAATATATATACATCCTGCTTGGTATTTAGGCTATGTTCTCAAAGTCCCCCATGTCTGGTGTACTGTCACAAATATGGTGGAAATCTTTGAGAACCCCAGCACCAGCAGTGTTGATTTCACGACAGTCAAACAGCCAGCCAGCCAGCCACTTAAGCATAAGTAAGTAGGTACAGGTACACAAATACAATTACACAAATTATCATACATCCCCTGCCTAATGCAATGGTTTTGTCTCCTCAGAAGCAGGCTCATCCTACCATCAATGCTTCTACTGCCCTACAATCTCTACCATCTCTTCAGTCAGTGGTTGCAGGTCATCCTGCATTTTCTATCACTGTTGTCAACACTTCATCTCAATTAACAATCCAACCATGTAACGGCTCTCCCAGGCCTCATCTGAAAAGCTAATGGGTGCCTACATGACTCAGTTTCATGATACTTTGGATAGTGCTGTTGAGCAAGTGTATAACATCTCCACCCAGGTCAATGATTATGTTACCACTGGCACAGGGGCTTGTGACTCTTATCTATTGCTATCTGACATTCACAAGGCTTTGGTTTTGCCATCCCTTTCATATCCTGTATGGCTCTGATGCCATTGCTCATTACTAGAGGACTCTGAAATGTGTTTATTCTTCAAGATGTTTCAAAAGAAGACAAGTGTTCAGCCTCGGGGAATTCTTGATTCTTCCTTCACTAGGACTGTGAAGGTCACCGATTCAGTTAATACCCCTTTCATCAAGCAGGACATTCTCCTCTGCTCCAATGCTAAGAATGCAATGATTGCACAGCAGCCCAATTCCATTTTGAAGCTGTTGGCCCAGGCTGAGAACACCTACCTACCTTATTTCATGTCAGTACAGCAAGTCATTTTCGATAACCAGATTAATGATATGTTAACTTGATCACAAGTGGTTACTGGTGCTAATTCATCTATGTACAGTATTCTTCTTTGGTGAGTGAGTGTAAAATGGTCAGGATTTTTCTAGTTTGCTATGGAGACAAGCTTATGCAAAATCTCCTAACCCAGAATGCAGGGCTTTGTCCACTGCCAGTATAAGATATCCTTTGCTTGCATCCACAATGATATGCCTGTGTCCATCTAGCAATTTGGTTAAAAAATAGCCAAAGTTACACAGGATGAGTTTTCCTTGTGTCTGGTGCTCTGCACTTTGAGTATACTCCTTATGGTCCTCACCTGCTGCCTCCATAATTTAGGATACTGGTGGTAGGTTACCTATGTGATTTACAAAGCCTGAACACAGCATATGCTGTTTTGAAATGTGAAAAACTACTTTTGTTTAGGGTTGTTTTTTGTGTCAGATGTTTTTCTTCAGATTGTACTAACTGCTGGTACAGGATGAGTAGTATTTGAGATGGATGCTGGAGGGAATGACTGCATATGCACAAAGGAGGTAATAAAAAAAAAAATGTTATCTGAGTATACTAGTAAAATAGAGGTAACACAGACAGATGTCTATTCCTTCCATGGTTCATGGAACCCTTCCCAGAAAGCAGTTTTTCATATTTAAAAATTCTATATAGTATTTAAATTCTCAAAATTTACAGAAAATTTTACTAGACATATCTTATTCTCAATATATGGCCAAGAAGCTCATACAGTATACTGTATTACTGTAGATTATTTCCATCTTACCATATGACACTCAGGGGATTGTCCAGCCTTTACCCTATTTTGTGCATAAGAACTTCTCTCTTTAGATGGTGGAGACAGGTTGCTTTCATGCAGGCCTGGTCGAGGTGTAACACTAGATTTCAATCGAGACTTTGGCATCTTCTATGTCTGTAAAATACTGCATATAAATATTAATATACTTTATTTTGGAGAGTCAAATCCTAGAGGGACCATGGCCAGGAGCTGAGTCTCGACCCCTGCAACCACTATATATATATATATATATATATATATATACAGTGGTACCTCGAGTTACGATATTTTTTCGTTCGAGAATGCTGTTCAAGTGCCATTACCAAACGAATTTATCCCCATAAGGAATAATGTAAAATAGACTAGTCCTTTTACACCCCCAAAAATATACCTACAAAAGCATTTAAAAAATAAACTTACATAAAAGGGTGATTTTGGGGACCATCGTAACTCGAGGTACCACTGTTATATATATATATATATATATATATATATATATATATATATATATATATATATATATATATATATATATATATATATATATATATATATATATATATATATATAATCATATATATATATATATAGTAGGTAGTAGGTAGTAGGTTGGTAGACAGCAACCACCCAGGGAGGTACTACCGTCCTGCCAGGTGACTGTGAAACAGAAACCTGAAACTGTTTACATGATGGTAGGATTGCTGGTGTCTTTTTTCTGTCTCATAAACACGCTGGATAACAGGTATATCTAGCTACTTCTACTTACACTTTAGGTCACACTACACTGGCATACACATGCATATATATACATACACACATCTAGGTTTTTCTTCTTTTCTTAATAGCTCTTGTTCTTTTTATTTTCTCTATTGTCCATGGGGAAGTGGAAAGAATCTTTCCTCCGTAAGCCATGCGTGTCGTATGAGGCGACTAAGATGCCGGGAGCAATGGGCTAGTAACCCCTTCTCCTGTACAAATCTACTAAAAACGAGAAGAAGAAAAACTTTATAAAACTGGGTTGTCTGAATGTGCGTGGATGTAGTGCGGATGATAAGAAAGAGATGATTGCCGATGTTATGAATGAAAAGAAGTTGGATGTCCTGGCCCTAAGCGAAACAAAGCTGAAGGGGTAGGTGAGTTTCAGTGGGGAGAAATAAATGGGATTAAGTCAGGAGTATCTGAGAGAGTTAGAGCTAAGGAAGGGGTAGCAATAATGTTGAAGGATCAGTTATGGAAGGAAAAGAGGGAATATGAATGTGTAAATTCAAGGATTATGTGGATTAAAATAAGGGTCGGATGCGAAAAGTGGGTCATAATAAGCGTGTATGCACCTGGAGAAGAGAGGAGTGTAGAGGAGAGAGAGAATTTTGGGAGATGTTAAGCGAATGTATAGGAACTTTTGAACCAAATGAGAGAGTAATTGTGGTAGGGGACCTAAATGCTAAAGTGGGAGAAACATGCAGAGAGGGTGTAGTAGGTAAGTTTGGGGTGCCAGGTGTAAATGATAATGGGAGCCCTTTGATTGAACTTTGTATAGAAAGGGGTTTAGTTATAGGTAATACATATTTTAAGAAAAAGAGGATAAATAAGTATACAAGATATGATGTAGGGCGTAATGACAGTAGTTTGTTGGACTATGTATTGGTAGATAAAAGACTGTTGAGTAGACTTCAGGATGTACATGTTTATAGAGGGGCCACAGATATATCAGATCACTTTTTAGTTATAGCTACAGTGGGAGTAAAAGGTAGATGGGATACAAGGAAAATAGAATCAGTAAGTAAAGAGAGGTGAAGGTTTATAAACTAAAAGAGGAGGCAGTTAGGGTAAGATATAAACAACTATTGGAGGATAGATGGGCTAGTGAGAGTGTAGGCAATGGGGTCGAAAATGTATGGGGTAGATTTAAAATGTAGTGTTAGAGTGTTCAGCAGAAGTTTGTGGTTACAGGCGAGTGGGTGCGGGAGGGAAGAGGAGCGATTGGTGGAATGATGATGTAAAAGAGTAGTAAGGGAGAAAAAGTTAGCATATGAGAGGTTTTTACAAAGTAGAAGTGATGCAAGGAGGGAAGAGTATATGGAGAGAAAAAGAGAGGTTAAAAGAGTGGTGAAGCAATGTAAAAAGAGAGCAGATGAGAGAGTGGGTGAGATGTTATCAGCAAATTTTGTTGAAAATAAGAAAAAGTTTTGGAATGAGATTAATAAGTTGAGGAAGCCTAGAGAACAAATGGATTTGACAGTTAAAAAAGGAGAGGAGAGTTATTAAATGGAGAGTTAGAGGTATCGGGAAGATGGAGAGAATATTTTGAGGAGTTGTTAAATGTTGATGAAGACAGGGAAGCTGTAATTTCGTGTGTAGGGCAAGAAGGAATAACATCTTGTAGGAGTGTGGAAGAGCCAGTTGTGGGTGTAGGGAAAGTTCGTGAGGCAGTGGGTAGAATGAAAGGGGTAAGGCAGCTGGGATTGATGGGATAAAGATAGAAATGTTAAAAGCAGGTGGGGATATAATTTTGGAGTGGTTGGTGCTATTATTTAATAAATGTATGGAAGAGGGTAAGGTACCTAGGGATTGGCAGAGAGCGTGTATTGTTCCTTTGTATAAAGGCAAAGGGGACAAAAGAGAGTGCAAAAATTATAGGGGAATAAGTCTGTTGAGTGTACCTGGTAAAGTGTATGGTAGAGTTATTATTGAAAGAATTAAGAGTAAAACAGAAAGCAGGATAGCAGATGAACAAGGGGCTTTAGGAAAGGTAGGGGTGTGTAGACCAAGTGTTTACAGTGAAACATATAGGTGAACAGTATTTGGATAAGGGTAAAGATGTTTTTGTGGCATTTATGGATTTGGAAAAGGCGTATGATAGGGTAGATAGGGGGCAATGTGGCAGATGTTGCAGGTGTATGGAATAGGAGGAAGGTTACTGAAAGCAGTGAAGAGTTTTTATGAGGATAGTGAGGCTCAGGTTAGAGTGTGTAGGAGGGAAGGGGACTATTTCCCAGTAAAAGTGGGCCTTAGACAAGGATGTGTGATGTCACCGTGGTTGTTCAATATATTTATAGATGGGGTTGTAAGAGAAGTGAATGCGAGGTCTTGGCAAGAGGTGTTGGGCTAAAAGATAAAGAAGCAAATACAAAGTGGGAGTTGTCACAGTTGCTTTTGCTGATGACACTGTGCTTTTGGGAGATTCTGAAGAGAAGTTGCAGAGGTTGGTGGATGAATTTAGTAGGGTGTGTAAAAGAAGAAAATTGAAAGTGAATATAGGAAAGAGTAAGGTGATGAGGATAACAAAAAGAATAGGTGACGAAAGATTGGATATCAGATTGGAGGAGAGAGTATGGAGGAGGTGAATGTATTCAGATATTTGGGAGTGGACATGTCGGCGGATGGGTCTATGAAGGATGAGGTGAATCATAGAATTGATGAGGGGAAAAGGGTGAGTGGAGCACTTCGGAGTCTGTGGAGACAAAGAACCTTGTCCATGGAAGTAAAGAGGGAATGTATGAGAGTATAGTTATACCAACGCTCTTATATGGGTGTGAAGCATGGGTGATGAATGTTGCAACGAGGAGAAGGCTGGAGGCAGTGGAGATGTCATGTCTGAGGTCAATGTGTGGTGTGAATATAATGCAGAGAATTCGGAGTTTGGAAATTAGGAGGAGGTGCGGGATTACCAAAACGATTGTCCAGAGAGCTGAGGAGGGGTTGTTGAGGTGGTTTGGACATGTAGAGAGAATGGAACGAGACAGAGTGACTTCGAGAGTGTATAAATCTGTAGTGGAGGGAAGGCGGGGTAGGGGTCGGCCTAGGAAAGGTTGGAGGGAGGGGTAAAGGAAGTTTTGTGTGCAAGGGCTTGGACTTCCAGCAACATGTGTGAGCGTATTTGATAGGAGTGAATGGAGGCATATGGTTTTTAATACTTGACGTGCTGTTGGAGTGTGAGCAAAGTAACATTTATGAAGGGATTCAGGGAAACCGGCAGGCCGGACTTGAGTTCTGGAGATGGGAAGTACAGTGCCGGCACTCTGAAGGAGGGGTGTTAATGTTGCAGTTTTATAACTGTAGTGTAAAGCACCCTTCTGGCAAGACAGTGATGGAGTGAATGATGATGAAAGTTTTTCTTTTTCGGGCCACCCTGCCTTGGTGGGAATCGGCCAATGTGTTAATAAAAAAAAAAAATATATATATACAGTGGACCCCCGAGTTTCGTAAAAACTTCACTCCTGAAGTCTGCTCAAGTGCCATTACCGAACGAATTTACTCCCTTAAGGAAAAATTTCACGTAGGTTAGTCTATTTCAGACCCCCAAAAATACACTTCCACAAGAACTTACAAAATTATACTTACATAATTGCACGATTTCCGGGGTATTCGTTAACCGAGGGTCCACTGTATACAGTGGTTCCTCGAGTTACGATATTTTTTCGTTCGAGAATGCTGTTCAAGTGCCATTACCAAACGAATTTATCCCCATAAGGAATAATGTAAAATAGACTAGTCCTTTTACACCCCCAAAAATATACTTACAAAAGCATTTAAAAAAATAAACTTACATAAAAGGGCGATTTTGGGGACCATCGTAACTCGAGGTACCACTGTGTATATATATATATATATATATATATATACTATATATATACTATATATATACTATATATATACTATATATATATACTATATATATACTATATATATACTATATATATAGATGGGTTGGTAGGGGAAGTGGAATATTCAAATGACTTCAGAAAGAAATCTAAATATTCTTCCTTGAAGCCTTTTTATCCACTTCTCCGAGGCTATGGGTCCCACAATTTACACCAGAGGTGGACCCCATCCTTTATATATATATCCCTACCTAATCACCTAGTTAAATTTGACTTCCTTTAAGTACTCTCTTTGGAAGGCTATACAATGATCCTAGCACCTCTGCCACTTCAAAAAACATTTCTGGAGCTCTTCTGTCCTAAAGGCATCTAGCATGGCCTGCCATTTCGCTTGAATCTCCTCTTGTTGTTAAAACACTGCCCTTGAATACCATTTCTATCTTTGGGAAGAGAAAGAAGTCACAGGGGGGGCTAAATCTGAGAAGTAGGGAGGGTAGGGAATGACAACCATGTTATCTTTGGCCAAAAAACACTCAATAGAATGTGCTGCATGACCATGGGCATTGTCGTGGTGAAAGGACCAATCACAACACTAAATGTTCCTTTCTCACGTCTTCATCAAATATCACAGAACCTTGATGTAAAAATTTTGGTTAACAGTCTCCCTGCCTGAACAAATTCCTGATGAACAATTCCCAATCAAAGATTTCATTGTTACACAAAAATTCACAACAATGCACTGACAACACTGCAAACAATGCCCGTCTAACATTAACAGAATGAGTGACTGTATTGAAACTTGCAAAACTACTTCACAATGTTGTACTGCATGGCATGTTCTATGCCACTGCCATATTCTACCCAGGAAATGTGTGAAAATTCAAGCCAGAACTTTCTGATAGCACCTCATATATTCAGACCCAGAAATTCACAGTACAGTATTCATGACTCCCACTGAGGCAGTGACCCAAAAACAGAAATAAACACTTTCACCATCATTCACACATAATCAATGTTTTTGCAGAGGTGTCCAAATATGACAGTTCAGATCTCACTCCAAACAGCCAATATCTCAAAATCCCTCCATTAAAGTGCAGGCATTGTACCTCCCACCTCCAGGACTCAAATCCAGTTAACAGGTTACCCAGAATCCCTTCACAAAATATTACCCTGCTCACACTCCAACAGCTCGTAAAGTCCCAAAAACCATTCGTCTCCCATCACTACTATCTAACACACTCATACATGCCTGCTATATGTCTAAGCCCCTTGCACACAAAACCTCTTTCAACCCTCACTCCATCCTATCCAAGGACGACAAAAACCCTTCCCCTCCACTACAGATTTATTCACCCTCCAAGTCATTTTATTTTGCTCCAGTCTCTCTAAATAATAATAATAATAATAATAATAATAATAATAATACTGTAATAATAATAATAATAATAATAATAATAATAATAATAATAATAAATAATACTTACTTCTACTTACACTTAGGTCACACTACACATTCATGTACAAGCATATGTATATACACACACCCCTCTGGGTTTTCTTTTATTTTCTTACTAGTTCTTGTTCTTATTTCCTCTTATCTCCATGGGGAAGTGGAACAGAATTCTTCCTCCGTAAGCCATGCGTGTCGTAAGAGGCGACTAACATGCTGGGAGCAAGGGGCTAGTAACCCCTTCTCCTGTATATATTACTAAATGTAAAATGGGAAACTTTCGTTTTTCATTTTGGGCCACCCCACTTCGGTGGGAAACGGCCGATGTGTTGAAAGGAAAGAATAATAATAATAATAATAATAATACTTTATTTAGACATTGTACAATTATATATGGTAGATATAGTTATACATAGTAATTACATAGTTATTACTTAGTTATTAATGAAATGTACATGCCAAAAGCCCCTAATATGCTGTGCATTGCGGGCATTCTTATGACTACTTAATTCTAGACTACATGGTAAAAAGTTATGGTTGATAATTTATAAAATAAGTAAAGTTGCATATCTAAGTTATAAAGTTTGAAGATAAGTTGAACATATCAATTAATTGTAGCAATGCAACTAATTGAGTGAGATAACAATTTAGAACAATTAATTGCATTGCAGTTAGTTTACGTGGTCATTATAATGTAAGTGTTGTGGAAATAATTAGCTAAGTATGTAATATTCATAACAGGTTTTACATTCAATTGATTAGTCAGGCTTTTACGTTTGATTATTCTACTTTGCTGGGAATGTTTGATAATGAGCAATTAGCTTTGGGTGAGAAGGTGGTTTTTTAGCATCGTTTTGAATTGGGGTACAGGTAGGGTTTCTTTGGCAATGACAGGTAATGAATTCCAAATTTTCGTGCCTTTTATATGCATTGAGTTTTTACATAGTGTTAGATGGACACGGGGAACATCGAGGAGTGATCTGTGTCTAGTGTTATGGTCATGTGTCCTGTTAAAATTGGTAAGGAGAAGTTTGAGTGGTGGGTTAATATTTGCATAGAGTGTTCTATGTATGTAATAGGCACAGTAAAAAGTAGCTCTGTTCCCAAACTGGATAAAATAGGTTTTATCAATATTGAGAGTAAGTTTGTTGGTCATCATCCAGGTAGATATTTTCTGCAATTCAGTATTTGCAGTGTTGGCTAGTGTGTCTGGGCTTGGGTGAGAGATAACGTATGTAGTGTCATCTGCAAAAAGTATGGGTTTGAGTAGTTGAGATGCATTTGGTAGGTCGTTAATGTAAATGAGAAA